>JADKLZ010001483.1:22667607-22696059 GCA_021533235.1 Biomphalaria straminea
CCCCCCAAAAGATGGGAAATTCCTAGCTACGCCCCTGCTTTTAGCTGCATTTATATAAATTTTAATTACAAAAAAAAAAAGTAAGTCCTTAACTCTTTCTCTCCGCAATTATTTACCACATTCTGATGGAATCAACGTTGGTATCGTCAGTTAGGAGAGAAAGAGTTAATAATATAGAATTTTTTAAACAAATTATTTTGTAGATTGTCCACGGTGAACTTGTGGACAAACCTGAAAATGTACATGAAACCTGTGTTTGTATTATACTTACATAACAGCAGGTACACAGGTACGGAAACTATGGTAACAAATGAAGTCTTTCTATCTGCAGGTAATATATGCCCTGCACATCTCCTCAACATCTTTAGAATGGGCTTCCGTCGGTTGGCTGTGTATCTACTTTGTAACTTTTGCAGCTGAGTTTAAACACGTACGTATAGGCATGCCAGTCATTCATACCGGACCGAGAACGATCGGGTTCAGCCATATGGAACTGGATTCAATATCAACAGAAGGATCAAATAAGTTTTGATTGTTTTTTTGTTTTTTTTGTTGTTTTGTTTTTGGTGCATCTCTCTTAATGCAGTGTGTTAGATGGATAGGCATGCGTAAAATATTCAATTAAGTTATGAAGATAAACAGAATGAAAATATCAACTAAGAGAAACTGGATGATTTTGAAATCATACGGTGACATTCAAGTTATTTTTTTTAATGTTTTCTTATTTCAGGGCACTAATAAAAAATGTGAGACCTGGAGCGAGAGAAAGAGGGAGAGAGAGAGAGAGAGAAAGAAAAATATTGAAAGAGAGAGGGAGAAAGTAGACTACTAGTATTTTACATGTATATCAATAAGTCCCCCCTCCCCCAAATCTGTTACGTAGATTACTCAATGTGAATTGTGAACGTGTTTTTGTTTTATATTTAAATACATTTCAGATCTCATCAAGTCAATTGAATTTCAGAAACCTCGTCTGCTACACTTGTACTAACGGCAGTGGCGTAGCATCCATGGCGCGAAGGGGTTCAATGAACCCGGGCCCACAACCATTTAGGGGCCCACACCCGATGGTGAAACAATCATAAGGTCTAGCTGGGAGGGGCCCTTCAACATATTCTTGAAACAGGCCCACGGGTACCTTGCTACGCCACTGACTAACGGAGAGACTGTAATTGAGTGTACGGTATATGCAGCTGTTGATATATTGTGTCCGAAGAAAATTGTGTATCCTATGTTTAAACATGAGTATCTTGTCTATTTCTGCGGATCTTTAAGTGTATTACGTCCTAAGAATTTGTGGTTTCTTATGCGTAAATATTATGAAAACAATATCTCAATAGAATCATAGTGTTATGTATTGCCATGGAACTGTATAGAACAATAAGTCTATTCGTAGCTATGTCCCTTAAATTAGAACTAAATTAGGTTACATGCATATATTTATATGTTTATTACTTTGAATGTTGCTTTTGTTCTATAAATTAATCCTTTTAATGTTCATCCTTCAATATTTTATTTGCCAACTGGGTTTTGTTGTTGTTATTCTTACCATGGTGCTTTCTAATTTGTAAAAGTATTTTTATATTGAACTTTTTTTTTAGTCAAATGTTTTAATTGGTTTATTGTTCTCGACTTATCGATGACTAGCATTGAAGAATTGCAATATTTCTGTTGATTGAAATGGAACAATATCGTTTGCTAACAAAAATTAATACATTTTAAGCTTTCAATTAGGTATTTAAAAAAAAAACACTAGAAAATAAATTGCTGATTCTAGACACTGGATACTCAATTTAAAGATTGTCAATAGGTCTGATTTTAAAATTCCTCAAATCAGCTTGCAAATTCATAGGCTTAAAATCCTGGCTTGATTGGTGGGTAAGTGGTCGCGGTTCTCGATGTTCATAGAAATTTAACAGTTGATGTATAACTTTGAGAAAAGAATTACTAGGTTTTGGCCTAACTGGGAAAACTCTAATTTGACGGTTAGGCCCGATATATTTTTTTTAATTATGTAAAAAAATAATGTAAATTTAGTTAGTGGACTAGAAAATCTTTTTATTAGACTACGTTTTCGGATATTCCCGCATGTGGGCCCTATTCATTAAAGAGTTTAAAATTGTATCTTCTTATCTTATACAATACAGACGTTACTTCAAAAAAGAAGATGATTACGTCCTACGCGTCATGCATATAGTCATGCATATTAACCAATGACTTGAATTCTTTGAGCATAACAATGACCTAATTATATTTTTAACTAGTGCCATATTTATTTTATTTATTTCAATTGATCAATGTACATATTTATTTTAACTATTTTTACGGTACATTTTATAGCTCAATATTTATAATTTATGTAGAAATGAAAAGTTGACTTGGAAACAACTTATAAACAAAAGATGTGTATGTCGTAAAGTTTTTGTCAGATACAGACATTACTTAACAACACTGACATTATTCAAGAGACGATAACATCTCATGAACACCTCATTTGTAAAAGCTCCCTTCAGTTTACTTTATGTAAGGTATGCACTGATCTGCCTTGCTTAGTTCCATCCTTATGTACTACTGTCCTCTGTCCTTGGCAACGTCTGTTCAATCAATCCTATTCACTTCTTCTTACCTTACATTATAAAATACAGATATTACTTCAAAAAAAGAAGCTGATTACGCGTTTTCCTAGGTCAATCTAGTCGTTCATGTTAACCAATAACTTTTTTTATGCCGAGTAATAGGTTTACATGGCTGACTCAGGCAACCCATTCCATGCTCTAATAGCACTAGGGGAGAAGGAGCATTTTAAGTATTGTATCTCTAGCATACAATATGTGGAGCATATATATCATTGTGTCTTTCTTAGTATTTTTTTAGGTTTTGTATTTGAAGAATATGGTTCAGTGTCTTATGAATAATTGCTACTTTACTTTTTAGTCTTATATTCTTATGGCTTTCTAAATTTAGTGATTTTACTAAAGGTGTTACTCTAGTCAAATGGAATATTCAAATATTTTGATAGAAGAAAGTTCTGGATTGTTTTTTACTAAGTGTTTATAGAAGTACACGCACATTTTTCTGACCCCTATAAAAATAGCTTCTCAGACTAACAGCTGGCAAAGATAAGTAACTTGTTAATGTCTGTTGTCAATTTTCATGATAATCTAAAAATGTTATATGGAATGGCCCAGTGCTGGATTTTTCATTGGCAACATAATCTATTCTCTTTCCTTGTGGGTTCCAGGTTAGGGCTTAGGGCTTGCCTTATTATGTTGGATGCAGGCTTGAGAAGGGTGTGACGTATCCATCTCCAGCATCTCTGGTGGATAGCAACTGCTGCTTTGTTTTTGCCACATACTTCCTTTTTCCAGTCTATATTTATGTATGTCTATGGTTTAAATCCTGTCTTCGATTGGTCTTGTAAATTCTGAAATGCTGCAAGAGTAGATGTGTATTTTGTTTTTAGTTATAAAAATTATTTGTTGATTAACAATGAACGATGACTATAATAGTTCTCAAGTGCCGGAGCTGGACTTTGTTAGGATACTAGGCCTACACATATTCTGTACCTGTCAATTTAGTTTTAAATTATTAAACTGTTGTTATAGTTTTTTGTGTATGCAGGGTATGTATTACAATAACATCTAGCAATGTATTATAATAATTCATTACATACTTTTACTCATAAAATTGGCCAGTTTAGTGTGACTGTTATTGTTATGATGGGTTTAGGTATGTTTGCAAAGACGAAATATAGTCCACTTTAAAAAAAAACAACAACTTCTTACATGTTTGCCTTTATTTTTTGTTTGTTTGTCAATTAATAAATAATATCAGGTGGCCGAGCCTTGCTCGGTTAAATAACTAAGAAAGGTAATATACTACTGCTACTGGTGCTACAGCCCATGGAAAGATATGGCCTGCTCTTACACATCCCTCCATTCATATATCTCCTGGGCCTTTCGTCACCACGCCCTAACGGTAACCCCAAGTTTAGATATCTTGTTCAGTGTGAGAAATTAAGGAGCAGTAGAGCAGCTGTGTAATCACCATTTCCTTTGTTTTGGTACGGGACATTAGACACTGAAGCATGAACACATGGTCATAATTTTACCAGCAAAATTATTATAATTATAATAAGGCTTGACATCAAATCCGAAGATTAATGAGAAATCCACACCACTCTACGCAATTAAAGTGTAAACAATTTATTAAGCACTTAAAACGCAATAACTAATCATACATCGGTACATTTAATTTCATTACTTTCCTTCCATAGTTCTATAATAAATCAATCTTCAATAAGATGGTGCGCAAATGTTTAATTAGGTCCATTGATACTTTAAAACTCGTTCGTGTTTGCATTGTAGTAAGGTAAGCATAGTGACGTAAGCAGCGTTTTTCCCGTTTTCGTCATGGAAAACTTTCATTCATAAATTTTCCATTTCATTCATAAAGTATTCTGACCAAAATTAAATTGAGACATTTTCATATCGAAATAACGGTCGAACTCGAGTTTTCCCGATGTGGCCAATGAGTTCAGAATTTTTTTCTCACTAATACGCAAATACCTTGAAATTTTAAAGAAAATCGTTAGAGCCGTTTTCGAAATAAAATTTATAAATAAATAAATAAATATATATATATATATATATATACAAGAATTGCTCGCTTAAGAGTATAGGATATTCAATTTTGGCATGCAATTAAAACTATTTTAGAGCTAAACAGGCATCATTCATATATCATTTCCCCCTTTTTTAGCGGCCCCCGTAAGGGGAAAAGCCGCTATTAGGTTTGTGCAAAATGTCCATCTGTCCGTCTGTCACACTCAGGGCGCCAAAACTAGAAGAGATACGAAAAATATTTTTTCACCATTAAATGCGGCTTGAAAAGTTTAGGTGCAATGCCTACTTTCAGTTTTTTTAAAAGCAAACCGTTTAATTTATAAAATTAATTATGCAAGCGATTTTTTAATAACAAAACACCAATTCTAAAACAATTACGTAAATGTAAGGGAGGAAATGTTACTATAAGAAATACTATAGGGACATAGATATCACGCACATTTTTTAAAATGAACTTTTAGCAGTGGCTTTCGTGTACTAGCGTAAAGCCCGGAAATGACATGATTCTAAGCTAATTTCTTAAAGTTTTAAAAAAATCAAATTTAAAAAAAAAATTGTTTAGTGCCCCCATTAAAATGAAAGAAGCATATTTTTTGTGCGTTTTGTCTGTTGTTTGGTCTGTCCGTCTTGGTGAGAAAAAAACACACTAAAGGTTTTGAAAATATGATTTAACCTTAACTGTTCTTTCATAAATATTGCGATAGTTTAAGGATGTGAGCATACAGGAATTAAGCCAGGGACCAACGATAAATCCGAACTAAAGTCTAGTGCGCAAACATCAAGATAAGGCAGGTTTATACCCTGCTCGCCATCCTCCTTCGTCCAGCGAGAAGTTAATTATTTTCAACTTAGAAGGAACATCCGAAACATCTTGCGAATAGGCGGATCTGACAGGGATCCGACTCCGACGGGGGCCGCCTCTGAGTTTGTGTATCACACAAACTCTCTTTGTATTCTTGTTTTTTCCTAAGCTCGTGTAGACTACATTCGCATATGGCGAATATGGTCTGGAATCACTTCTAGCAATAAAAAAAATGATTGTGGCAATCTAGCAGTGCTAAGCCATTGGTTTTCCTGGCTAATTCGGGCAACCTGTTCCATGCTCTAATGGCACTTGGAAAAATGAGGACACAAAGGCCAACGAATATATCCTAAAATGTGAAATAAGAAATGTGCCCATAGACATAAATAAATATAGACTGGAAAAAGGAAGTAACTTCGTGTAACTTGAAAGCATGTATATCCATTGTATTCGGATTTCCGAATTCTGAAAAATTTAAAAATTGCATGATCTTCAGTCTTAGAGATTAAATAAAACTCATAGACATAAATAAAATACACAGAATCTCAAGTCACAAATTTTCATTTCATAAAACTCTTTTATCGGCTTGTCTATATTTATTTATGTCTATGAATGTGCCTTTATCTTTGCGTCTTTATGACTATTTTATTTGGTTATGTTTTTTAATATTTGTAAATTATGGTTTTCACTAAGAGGAGAAGGGGCGAAGGCGAGTAATTTGTGCCTAAACCAGCAAGCTTAGGGCAGAACTCGTTAGCCATGTCTGGCTACCGACCTATGACCGCGGACGGCAACCTGCGTCTCGCAAGCCACATGCGGCTCCTTAGTTCCATACGCAAATATTATTTATTTTATCGAAACATTTTTTCAAGAAGTTCTGAATCTTTTAATAAAGATTAGGCGTCGATTCGATCTCTTAGCCACTTGTAGGCCTACTCGCTTTTAACTGCACCCCTCCCCCATTACACGCGTTGTCACTGTTGTCAGTCCGTCGGAAGCTCTCGGCGGTAGTCGGATGTTTCTATATAGGTTTTACTTTGCTTAGACTCAAGACGGATCGGCATCTTCATCACGTTCTTTGAACGATTTATCTTCTCAAGTTAGAAGCAATCTACAAGTAATGCTAATCTGGCAAATTACACAAAAAAGGCAAACCATTTACAGATGGTATGTCGAAGACTGCTTCCTACGTGCATCCGAAGAACTGTTTCGTGATTTTAAAAACAAACCAGAAATCTTGGGAAAAACAAACAAACAAAGATTTGCCGGTACCCGCTGAAGACAGAATAGCTAAAATGTCTTTAAATGCAAAATATTTGCAGGTGGATGATATTCAACTTTCTTATGTCGTATCACTTGTTTTAGATTAGTTTTGCCACATAAAAACACTGCACTAGTTGCCTTTTTTGTCAGGTATATGTCGTTCCTAGGATTGCTACCGCTTTCGTGACAAACTAGAGAGGACGATAGAGTGAATGCTATGCAAAAATACATTGAAGAAAATAAGAGATACAAGTCATTTAGATAGCAACTGATAGAGCAACAAGTATAACAGGAAAAACTACAAGGGCAAGAACGATTCGTCGGAACAAAATAAACCAAGAAATTCTTATGTTTCACTGAATAATGCACCAATAAACACTTTGTGCCCAAAACGATTCCGACCGAAATAGATGAGGTCATGAATTTGGTAATCAAGATTATTAACAGCATCTACCACTTATACAAAATAGAGACTTAGTATTCCGACCTCCTTCTTACCAAAAAAGTGCTATGACTTTCCAAAGGTAAGGTGATGAAACGTTTTGCTTTGTGTTGAATGAAATAAATACATTTCTAAATGATAAAGGCATTTATCACACCGAATTAGAGAACGAAAAATAGTTTTAAAAATTTTACTTTATGATTGATATAACAGCGAAAACTTCTTCTTCTTCTTCGTTCTCATTGTTATGTTGGAGGGTTCAGATCACTACAACAATATCTGAGATGAACTGCGCAGTGGTTTCCAAGTCAGGGAGCTCTCCATATAGTTTTCTTTCTATTGGGGTGAATTGGGGCCAGTGTCTTAGACGGGCCTCTTGGTGAAGAGCGCAGTCTTGGAGGACGTGGTCGGCATTCTCTGATGACACTCCACATGGGCAGATATCACTGGTTCCAATTTTGAGCTTCTGGTACATGAGTTGTCGCATTCTGTTGTGTCCGGTCCTAAGTCGAAAGATTACACGTTGATCTTGTCGGGACAGCTTATAGTAGGCATCATCTTTCTTGTGATTTGGATGTGAGCTTGTCCATTTCTCATTTATTTTATTTATAATTAATTTCTTCATTTCTTCTGGGTAGAGTGCAGAGTTTATTTTTGAGTTGGTTCTACCACTCTTGGCGAGTGTGTCAGCCTTCTCATTTCCTTCTAGTTGAATATGAGCTGGCACCTACTGAACAACAGTCTTTCTGCTGTTGTTGTTGAGTTTTGTTAGTGCTGCTCTGAGGTTTTTAACATAAGATAAATTAGAGTTCTGCAAGCTTTGGAGGGTTGTCTTCGCATCGGTTAGCAAGACAATCTGACTGTGTGGGGAACATAGATGATTAGCTAGCATGGTAGCAGCTAGTGTTAGTGCTTCCCTTTCTGCTCTGTGGCTGTCAGAGAGTTCTCCAGTTGCAATGGATTTTTCTAGTTTTTCTCCATCTGGCCAGTCGATGAGAATTCCAGCTCCTCCATTTGTGGTGGCTTTATGGGATGATCCATCGGTGTAAACTCTGATCCACTGATTGCTAGGATAATTGGTTTGAAGAAAACAGTTCACTATTTCCTTGAGCTCTGTTGGTCTGTAGTCAGTTTTTCTTTTTATGTTTTCAATATGGCCCCTATAGTAGGAAGAGGGCTTTCGTCCCAGGGTGGAGATTCATTATGTTGTATCGAGGATTTTAGAGTTACAGCGAAAACTAAAAACAGCGAAAATTAAATGAGCTGAATCTAAAAATGCATTAATTTATTAGTTGTTAAAAAAGTTAGGTAATCCATCACTGATTAACTGCAAATAAATTTATTTTTTTAAAAAAAAAAAAAAAAAAAGCACTGACAAAAAGTTTTGAAAAATAAATAGATATGACATGTCAACACAACGCGAAATTTCAGGTCGATAGACTCTAGATCTAGTATAATGAAAAGTTCTAAAATTAATTATTCAAATTTCTACCTTTTTCATTATATGATTTAAGTGTGAGTTAATATTTTTTTTTTTTAGATTTTTACATCCAGTATTTTTGCCAGTAGGAATTGAATAAAATGTGATAGTGCCGGTGTATTTTTACAATATAATTTTAAAAGGTTAAAGTTGGCATCTTAAAAAAAAAAAAAGACTAGTTTCCGGTTATATTCGGAACTGGCGCCGGTAATTTGCGCATAAATTTCCATGTGCATCATTTGTTAAAATGGCTGATCCGATGGAGGTAATACTTAATGAAATAGAATAAAAATATTGTCTGACGTTATTTAGATCTAAGATTTAAATTATATTGCATAATTCACTGCTAGATTACAAAAGCCCATTTATCTGTATCGAGATTTCATATCTTTTAAGTGTGCTTAAAATGTTAACGATTGATTCTTAGTCATGCAGTTCATAAAGAAAAAAAAAATGCTCGATTTGAGAGCCTAGACTCTAGAATAGAAAAACTAAACGAAAAAACGTGCTCGGTCTCAATTTGGGACATCGGTAAACTTATAAACCAAATCTAGATATAGACTAGATTTAATGTGTGTGTAATAGATCTAGAATTTATAATCTAGATCTAGACTCTAAATCACATTATAAATGATTATAAATCTAGATTGTCTAGAATCTTTCTAGATCTAGTGACTCTACTCTCTTAGTCTCTAGTCTAGTGAGTCTAGTGAGTCTAGTCTATGACACTATCAGATATATCTATATTTCCCATATATAGTAGAGTCTTGTATATGGAACACCGACTAGGTCAATTTTTTATTTTATTTTTTTATTAGGTCAAGGTTTAAGTTAAACAAAAAACTGAAAGCAGATTCTTATTCTGCAACTAAAGTGTCTAAAGGACTATAAAAATAGCAGTGTTTCTTTGAATTACCACTCATAGTCAAGATTTTATTTTAAAATACAGCAGGTCACTCCATGCTCCTATACGGCACACAGTTTTTGTGCTGTCTCCTTTAGCGCACAGGGAACACCTTTAATAAACACCACTCCACTATGTAATTGCTAATAAATTATATATCTAAAAAATATTTATTCATCCCTTATAAGTTATATGGCATTATCATTATGGGTAGGATAATTGCCTGGGGAGGTTAAAACATAGATTTTCATACATGGTTTCTGAGAATCTCAAAACTGCCCTTTGCTTTGGAAAAGTGAAACAAAAATAAAGGAACTTATTTAAAATTGGACATTTGCAGTCCTGATCTGTCCTTTTTAGCTCCAAACATAAAAACAAATGAGTTATAAACAAAAAAAAGCGACCTGTTTACTGAATGAGAATCGGATGAGGTGTTCCATATACAAGACAGTGTAAACTAAAACTGCATCAGTGGATTAAAGATTTTCTGATAGGGAGAGAACAAACTGTAATAATAAATGCAGACATGCCTACCGTCCCCATTACGCGGAACCGTCCGGCAAAATCATCAAAAAGCTCACTTGTCCCACCGTTCCGCATCCGCGATTTTTTTTGTTCCGCCAAGTCTGAATCCCGCCAAAAAAAATCGTCTTTTTTTTTCATTATTTATTAATAGTGCGAAATGAAAATACTGGCTGCAAAATAAAATATATAGGTCTGTCATTCTAGAATAATCTAGTCCAGTAAAAAGTCTAGTTACTAGATTTAACTAGATTTAGTTATCTAGTCCTAGTAGTAACAAATACAAAATAGAAACATTAGAATACATTTTGAATTGAATTCATCATATAGAGTTAGATAGAACTATTGATTGGATTACATATTTGTTTTCTGACTTTGAATTATACTATTTACATGTATAAGAAGCAAACCAAGCATGGTTATTTAAGTAATAATTGAAGTTTTATTTATTGCCTGCAGTACGGCTGCCAAACGTAAGTTTACGCGTTTATGTTCCACATTGGGGCCCAAAATTCCACATTTTCAACCTGAGTGTTCCACATTCTGGGTATTGGGGGTAGGCATGTCTGATAAATGGTAGGTACTTTGACAAAAAATTCAAAATAAATATATAACAACAGAAACTATCTAGTTATGTAGAGCTTCCTGAGAAGTTTACCATGATACCAAATTTATCTTTCTATGTTATATAATCTAGGAGCAAATTTATGCAGTTTTATGACATGTGTTGAAAAATGGACTATAGAAAATATCAAAAAAACTGATCGAAAAAATGAATTTTCAGCTTTATCTCATCATAACTTTATAACCGTTATAGATTAAAGCTTGAAATTTGGAACACATCTACCCCATTATATGGTTTTTAATTTATTTCACCTCACATGCAGCTAACATTGATTCACAGCTAATTCAATTGTTTGAAAATTGACTTCGATGATATTAAATGCAAAATCGTTCTTACCTATGACTTTACTTTAAATTTTCTAAATAAACACGATGATTTTTATTTATTTAAAATTCAAAAGCTTAGGAATCCTCCTTTAAGATTAGCACAAGGGTTTTAAAAAAATGAAGCAAATGTAAAAACAACAATCAATCAACTAGCACCATGGGTTTGGAAGTCTAGCCATTCTGTTCCAAACTATATAGTTATATAGCTGCTAGTTAGCAGTTCATAGGTCAGTAGAGAAAGGTTTGTCAAAGTACTTATAAATGGCTCTAAATCAATAACAGTAAACTCAGGCGTACCTCAAGGAACAGTCTTAAGACCACTACTATTTTTAATTTACATAAATGATCTACAGAATTGCATTAGTTCAGGAACAAAAGTCAGATTATTCGCAGACGATTTCATAAAATATAGAACAATAAAAACAACACAAGATACAGAAATTTTACAAAGAGAATTAGATGAATTACAAAAATGGGAATCAAATTGGAGCATGTCAGAAAAATGTCAGTTATTGAGAGTAACAAAAAAACTAAAACAAATTAATTCCACTTATTTATTCATGGTAAACCAGTAACACAGACTAAAAATGCAAAATACAAAGGTGTTATAATAAATGAAAAAATTGTCATGGAATCCCCATATTGATGAAACAATAGAAAAATCAAAGCATTAGTGTTTATTAAAAGAAATTTCTATAAATCAAATAAGAACATAAAACTAAACTGTTATTTAACCTTGGGGTTATGCCTATAATAGAATATGCATCCTCTGTTTGGGACCCCTCAACTCAAGAAAACATTAAGAAACTGGAACAGACACAAAATAGAGCAGTGAGATTCATAACAAATCAATATTCACATTTGACTAGAGTAACACCTTTAGTAAAATCACTAAATTTAGAAAGCCTTCAGGATAGAAGACTCAAAAGTAAAGTAGAAATTATACACAAGACACTGAACCATAAACCATAATCTTTTAATTCAAAAACAAAATTTAATAAAATACTCGGAAAGACACAAAGAAAAGGCACATTCCTCGTCCCATATGCTAGGACAAATTTGTACTAAAGCTCCTTCTACCCTAGGGCTATTAGAGCATGGAATGGATTGCCTGAACAAGCCAGGAAAACCAGTGACTTGGCAGAATTTAAGCCATTGGTTAATATGCATGACTGAATGCACGGCGCATAGGACGTAATCATCTTCTATTTTGAAGTAACGTCTGTATTGTAGAAGATAAGAAGATAACTGTCAAGTGTCAGTAGGTTCTGACATAGATAAATTCTATCTATTCTAGACCTCGACAAAAAATTCTAGACAGTGTGTCACTGCTAACTAGATTTAGTAATCAAGTCATCTAGTGTCAGTGAGGGAGAGCGTGTAGATTTAGATCTAGATTAGATGTCTAGTTAATTTAGAATTTATCAAGATTGACTAGATTCTAGAATCTAGATCTTATTATTAATTTTTGTCTATGTCTGGCTTGTTTAGTCCATACCCAGTAGCAGCAGTGGTGATGTCAACACAAATGCCCAAACTGCAACAAGCAACACAGGTTCAGGTGATGGCCTGAAAAGTAATGGACACTTGGCACCAGAAGACATGACCTCTAAGGATTACTATTTTGACTCGTATGCACACTTTGGAATTCATGAGGTAATTTTTTGTTTTTGCTTGTAATTAGAACTTGACATGTATAGAATAGTCTAGACCTAGAGTTATGGAAACCTAGTAAAAACATGCATTCATTTAATCTAGTTAAAGATAGCTTTCATTTTATAAAACAGGTTAGTCAGGTTAGAATATTTATACATCCCATCTCCGCTTACTATACTAAAAAAAAAAAAACACTTTTAATTGGCACTTGTATTCATTGGACAATTTTAAAGATTTTTTATTTAGAGTAGAGGTCTACTTGTAGATATATATCCGGAGGAATAGGCTCCCACTGCCTCAGCTTACGCCTCTGTGGAAACATCCGCCCGGGAAAACGTATAGGCTAAAGATGAGAGATAATATTTGTTAAATGTTTCCACCAATACCTCCCTACCACCATGAACATATGATGTCAAGACTACAATTATTATGTTCGAGTGAATAATGGCATGTACAGTTTAAGAATCTATATACTTATACCTATAATGGATAAAATGTTTGTTGTATTATGCTTAATTTCTATGTTATTTTATTTTCAGGAAATGTTAAAGGATGAGGTTCGCACATTAACATACAGAAATTCCATGTACTATAACAAACACCTCTTCAAAGATAAAGTTGTTTTAGATGTTGGATGCGGTACTGGCATTCTGTGTATGTTTGCTGCTAAGGCTGGAGCTCGTCGTGTCATTGGGGTCAGATACTTTAGTTCATAATTATTTTTACATAATGTTTTCATCGTCTGTACTAAAAATAAACATGAAATAGGTACAAAATACTCAAGTTTTAATATTATGCACAATATTTTTGAATAATTACTTAATCCTGTGTACTCCCAGGAGAGCATAGGACAGCAACCACACCTCTCCACCGAATTTAGTTCTGAGCAGCTTTTTTCATCTGTTCCCATGTCATTCCAATGCCCTCAGCTTCACTTATGACTGACCTCTTCCAGGTTTGCTTGGGTCGTCTGCTTGTGTGTTCCGGTCAAAAGCCTGCCTTGCAACATTGTAGCTGGTTTTCGCAGGGTGTGTCCTATCCAGCTCCATTTTCGTTTTGTAATGTCTTGGGCTATGGGCTTTTGTCTAGTTCTCTCCCACAAATCGATACCCCGGTACTGGTTATCTTTTCTGTATCTTTTCATTTTTGAACAAAATTCCTCTATAAAACTGACACACATCCTACCTCTGGTATTCATCTGCAAATGTTAGGAAATAAGACCCCTGTACTCTAGCTGCCCTTGCCCTGTTACCTGTTCATTAACCATGTTGGTGTCATGCCACCACTCGCCACCCTTTATTTTATTAGAGCCTATTTTAGGAAGCAAGATTGTGAATGATGATATGGTGTTTTCATTTTACTTCTTTTTCTGCTATAAATGTTGAATAAATTTTTATAACAAAATTTTGTTGACAGATTGAATGTTCAAGTATAATTGACTATGCAGAGAAGATCATAGCTGCCAACAAATTGGATAATGGTATTTCTTTAGCATTGCTTATTAATATACATACATTGTATATTAGTATTTTCTTAATCTTCAGTACATTGTACATAATTTTGTATTTATTGATTTACAGTTATTTCTCTTGTGCGTGGTAAAGTTGAAGAAGTCTCTCTACCAGCTGATATAGACAAGGTTGATATTATTATTTCTGAGTGGATGGGGTATTGTCTTTTCTACGAGTCCATGCTCAACACAGTCATCTTTGCTAGAGACAAATGGCTGGTAAGTTAATTATTTCAGTTAGTAGTAAACCTCTAACAGACATGCCTACCGTCCAGCAAAAATCATTAAAAAAAAAAAAAGCTCACACGCTTTGTCGTTCCGCACTTGCGAGTTTTTGTTCTGCCAAGTCCGAAAAATCGCCATCTTTTTCATTATTTATTAGTAGTGCAAAATGAAAATACTGGATGCAATATATATATATTTTTTTTATATATATATATTTATATATATATATAGGTCTGTGTTTATTGTTTACATTTCATCTCCTCCTGGACCCGGTGTGTCTAAATTTTAGATCTAGACTATCTAATCACTTAGTGTTACACAACACAAATATTTATATGATTTAGGTTAGCGGGTAAACCCAATTTTTTGCTTAATTTCTTTTATTTTTGTCGCGAAAGAGATTTTTATTCTCCCTGTAAATTTGTTCATGGGGTGTAATCATAAAATTAAATTCTGTTAATGTGTATTTGGCCTATCAAAAAAATACTGGCATAGATTTGAATTTCAAATAGTTAGTATTGAAGTTTGTATTTTAAGATACATTTATTTTAAAGTTGAAATGCTCTAATGTTTCAGGCACCTGATGGGCTAATATTTCCAGATAGGGCCACGTTGTATGTTACTGCCATAGAAGACAGACAGTATAAAGATGAAAAGATCAATTGTAAGTTTTTAGTGTACTAGTTTTTAAGTCCTATGCAGTACCTCCTCGTGGTGGCAGATGGAAACTGAGGCTGCGAAGTCTCAGGCTAAACTGCAAGGGTCTCGGAGGAGGTTTGGCCCCAAGATGTGAGGCAGGCATGGCCCGTCGGCGTGCGGATACGCCCTGCTGCCCATAAACCAAACCCCTAGCTATAGGTTAATAGCCGCACTGCCTTGTGTGTGTCCCAGTAAGGTCTAAGGCTAAGGGAGTAAACCCTAACAGAAAATCCGGTCCTGGAGCCCCGTAGGCGGGGGGACAGTAGTAAGACTACTGCCCTTTGGCAAACTCCTGCAGCCACCTGTCCCCAAATTGTGATGGCTTGCCATCCCTTTGGACCCGGTCAGTATGGAAGAGAGGCGTGTGCTGACGTGTGGGCAGCCCAGCATTCGCAAATTTACCGCCCAGGCTTTCCCCCAGCAATGGAGAGGTCACTCCATCTCTGACAGAAATGTCTTTGAAAAAACACGGAGAGTGGTAGTTACCGGTTATAAGTTCCTAGCTGATTGGCGTAAGCTGGAACGCCAGGGACCACTCTTGACGGTAGGAGGGGCTTTTTAGCCTCACTGGATAGCTACTGCCTGCCTTAAGCCGAGCAGCCCTCGGACAATATAGTGCTATCCCGCCACGGCTTGCCGCACCACTGGGTGCTTGGTGCTAAGACAAAATCAAAAAGCAAGCTGCTCACCCGCACCTGCCAATACAATCAAAAGAAAACCGCCAATTTTAATGCGTTTTGCAAGCTGGAACATACGGACAATGTGTCCTGGCTTCAATACTGACCCTGAACTCGTTACTGACATTCGTCAAACAGCTATCATCGACAGAGAACTCAGCAGACTAAACATTGATGTGGCCTGTCTGCAAGAAACCAGACTGGCAGACAGTGGATCTCTTACAGAAAGCAATTATACTTTCTACTGGCAAGGAAAACCAGAACAAAGCCCTAGAATACATGGCGTCGGCTTTGCAATAAGAAAAAGTCTCGTCCCCTGCATTGCGATGTTTCCCATTGGCAATGAAAGAGTAGCACACATGAAATTTGCATCAGCGCAAGGCAAAGTTAATATAATCTGTGCTTACTCACCAACCCTTGCTGCATCGGAAGAGGACAAAGACAGATTCTTTCAAGCTCTAGAGGACGTAATTAAAAGCATTCCAAAGTCCGAGCACCTCTATATAAATGGAGACTTTAATGCCCGTGTTGGCGATGACAATGATGCATGGCCAAAATGCTTGGGACCTCATGGTGTTGGCAAAATAAACGACAATGGCCAAAGGCTACTCGAGTTCTGTAGCTCTCATGAACTGTGTGTAACAAATACATTCTTCTCTGGCAAGGAACGCCACAAAGTCTCTTGGCAACACCCACGCTCAAAAAGGTGGCACCAGCTTGACCTCTGTATCACCCGTAGGACGGATCTGAAAAGTGTCATCCACACCCGCTCATACCATAGTGCGGACTGCAACTCAGACCATTCACTAGTGCTAAGCAAGATCAAACTACTTCTCAAGAAGGCCTATACTTCCACTCAACCTAGAACTAGACGAATTAACGTCAACCATGTAGGTGACCCAGAGAAGGCTGCACTCTTTGGCGAGCTCCTGAACAGCTCAATCCCCTCGCTAAGTGATGAAGAAGATATCTCTATCAGATGGGAGAAATTAAGAGATGTAATCTACAGTTCGGCAATCACCGCCTTTGGGCCTCAAAAGCACAAAAATGCAGACTGGTTTGAGGCAAATCTAGCACTTATGGAACCTTGCATCGAGAAAAAGCGATCTGCACACCTCGCTCACAAGACAAAGCCTAGTCCAAAATCTTTGCAGGCCTTCAAAAGCGCTAATAAAGAGGCGAAACAAATGGCTAGACAATGTGCAAATAACTTTTGGAGGGATACTTGCAACAAAATCCAAGAAAGTCTCTACTCAGGAAATAGTAAAGCTCTGTTTGATGGCATTAAAGCGGCTCTGGGTCCAGGAGTGTCAAAGCCTGCCCCCCTTCTATCCAAATCTGGAGAAAAGATTACAGATCAAACCAAGCAGCTAGAACGATGGACAGAACACTACCTCGATGTCTATGCCACACAGAATACAGTAGACGATGCCGCCCTGGCTTCTCTACCAGATCTTCTAGTATTGGAATGCCTAGATGAGCTTCCGAGCCTTAGTGACCTCAAAAAAGCAATTAACTACATGGAAAATAGAAAATCTCCAGGAAGTGATGGTATCCCAGTGGAAGTAGTTAAAGCCAACGAATCACTCCTGCTCCCCGAACTCTATACTCTCCTCTGCCGTTGTTGGGAAACAGGTTATGTCCCTCAAGACATGCGTGATGCTACTATTGTCACAATATACAAGAACAAGGGGGATAGGAGTGACTGCAACAACTATAGGGGTATCTCTCTCCTTAGTATAGTGGGCAAGATCTTTGCTAGAGTGGCACTATCTAGGCTGCAAGTGATAGCTTCTAGAGTCTACCCCGAGTCTCAGTGTGGATTCAGGAGTGGTAGATCCACTATAGATATGATATCTTCTCTACGACTACTGCAGGAGAAATTCAGAGAGAGAGACAGACCCCTTTACATTGTTTTTGTTGATTTGACTAAAGCCTTTGATATGGTCAGCAGAAGTGGCCTCTTCAAACTTCTAAGGAAAATAGGTTGCCCTCCCAAATTACTGAGGTTCATTGAGTGCTTCCATGAGGAAACTAAATGCACTGTCAAATTTAATGGAGCCCAATCAGCACCTTTTGAGGTCTGCAGTGGTGTCAAGCAGGGATGTGTACTCGCACCCACTCTGTTTGGCATATTCTTCTCCTGTCTACTGCATTACGCATACAACGACATAAACGATGGTGTGTTTCTCCATACAAGATCCTCTGGAAAGCTATTCAATGTTTCAAGGCTGCGGGCTAAAACCAAGGTCAGGAGGTTACTCATCAGGGAACTCCTGTATGCTGATGATGCAGCTATTGTGGCTGATTCTGGTACCCAGCTACAGTTCCTAGTTGACAAACTATCTGCTGCTTGCCAGAAGTTCGGCTTAAACATCAGTCAGGGCAAGACTAAGGTTCTTGTACAAAACACAAATGCTGCACCTCAAATAAACATTAATGGCCAACCACTAGAGATCGTAGACAACTTTTGTTACCTTGGCTCCATCATATCCAACAACACTCTACTGGATAATGACATTAACAACAGGATAGCCAAGGCAATGGCCACCATGTCACGGTTGCAGAAAAGAGTCTGGGACAACATATTGCTGACTAACAGCACTAAAGCTCTAGTTTACCGGACCTGTGTATTGAGTACCTTGCTATACGGAAGTGAAACGTGGTCAACATACTCATGGCAGGAAAAAAAGCTGAATGTCTTCCACCTCCGATGCCTAAGGCGGATCTTTAAAATAAGGTGGCAAGATAAGATAACCAACGAGGAAGTGTTACAAAGAGCAGGTTGCCAGGACATCCGCTCTGTTATCAGCAGCCGACGCCTTGGCTGGCTTGGCCACGTTCGTAGAATGCCAGTAGGTCGACTCCCACAGGATATTCTGTATGGCGATCTAATAGAAGGCAGAAGAGCCGCTGGTCGTCCACTCTTACGTTATACAGATATATGCAAACGGGACATGAAGCTCTTTAAGATCGACACCAGCAACTGGGAAGAGGTGGCACTAGATAGATCCACATGGAGAGAGAGCATAAAGGAGGGATCTTTGATTGCAGATGCCATACACAACAGAAGCAGAAAGAAGGGTGAAAGTGCAACGGCGCCTGGTGACTACATATGCCCAACCTGCGATCGCAGCTGTGTATCAAGGATTGGCCTCTTTAGTCACACAAGAGCTTGCAAGGGGAAAAGATCGTCTCTAGAGACGTAAAATGCCACAGAGAGTTTTTAAGTTCAAATCTCAATTAAGAATCTTGTGTGTTGTGACTGATAAAATACTTTTATTAGGGTTTCCACTGCCTCCTGAAATTCCAGGTTGTCCTGGAAAGCTCTTGGAGTTAAATTCTAGATCTAGAGCTACATTTCTTATTGTGTAGCACTATGTTCAATCTAAGCTAGATAAAAAAAATCTAGTCTTAATAAATACAAGAAAAAATAGATCTAATCTACTTAAGACTTGATAGCTCTATCATTGAACTGTCATCTCAAATACTAGATTTTGATCTACAATGCACTTTATCTTGAATAAAAATATATGGCTATTTTGGCTTTTAAAAAGACATCGTCAGTGTCACTAAAACTTTTTATTGTCATTGTAAGTCGAATTCATAGAAAGACGTTGCTTAAGTTACGGCGCATGCACATATTTCCGTACTTTCACTTTGTATCAAAAACGTAAGCAAGCTGAAAACAGATCAGTCTGGCCAAGGCCTAAGGCACTTAAGTTAGTAAGTTAAGTAGATCTAATTCTAAAAAGTTTGATCTGCCGGCATAAGAACTTAGTACCTGGGCAGAAGCAGCGTAGATCATATCTACTTCTAAGTCTATCTAGTCTAGAAACTAAAAATTTTTTTTTTATAACCATTCACAACCACTATGCTCTGAATGGCTATAAAAAAAAATTAAATAAATGTTGAAAAGACATGAGAATGTACATGTGTGTATTTGTGATCAAATGCCTGAATAATCTTGTGTTTAATAACTTGAAAAACAAAATTTTAGTGTTACTTTTCACCTCTTTATAAATAATTGTCATTTGGTTCCAATTTTTTTTCTATTTCTAGGGTGGGACAGTGTTTATGGCTTTGATATGAGCTGTATAAGAGATGTGGCTATAAGGGAACCACTTGTTGATGTTGTTGACCCCAAGCAAGTTGTTACCAATTCTTTCTTGGTGAAAGTAAGTTCATTATTCTCAGAAAATTTGTATCATTGCTGTTTGTAGAGAAAAGAAACAAAGGGGGGGGGGGGCAACATAAATACAAGTTCTGTTGTGTCAAACTCAGTTGACAGTAGATTTTATTATAACACCATGCTATAATACATGTACTTTAGAAGTAGAAAGTTTCTGTATATTTTTTGGCCTTGTGTGAAAAATATTATTTATTACTTGCTTTTAAATTGTCTGTTTGATATATGAGTGATTTATGTAGACTTGAACATTTTTACCAAAGATGTCTTGTTCCATCATCAACATGCAATAGCAAGACTGCACTACAAAAGACTATGTTCTAGTATATGTTGGTGTGAGCTGTATATAGGGGCTGCTTATAGTTAAAGAAAATGAGTGCCAAGGATAGGTGTAGAGGGTTATGCCTGCGCTGGATGTTGCAAAACATGTAGGTGGCATCTGGGACTGCATAGCCACGTAGAATACTGCACTCCTCATTAATCTTCAGTCTTAAAGGCAACCATATATGTGGAAGTGACTAAATTCTTTAGGTATTAGGGGTCTTGGCAGTGATGATCTTTGAGTGAGTACTGGTGTGTGTTTGAGGGGGGAGGGTAATTTATCTAGCAAGGATGTGTTCTTGCATTACCTTCCATTTAAATTCTTTAACTCTAATGTTAAATGTATGATTATTGATTATGCAACTCTCAGACTATTTGGGGCTGTGGTGTATTATTGTTGGGTCTTTTTAATAGGTGGTGCTCAGTCATTTTATAAATTTAAAAAAAAAATTATTTTTTTTGTAGGAGGTTGACATTTACACAGTGAAAGAAGGAGATATTGCATTTACTGCTCCATTTCGGCTGACCTGCCGTCGAAATGATTACCTGCATGCCCTTGTCACATTTTTCAACATTGAATTCACCAAGTGCCACAAACGCACCGGATTCTCAACCTGTGAGTAAATAAAGACTAGGAAATGTTTAGATGAGCTAATAGAACAGCAAGCACAGTATTTTTATATTTATTTATTTTTTTTTTTTCATTCCTTTCTTTTTATGTTCATTGATTGAATTTTGTGATTTGTTTGCCTTTAGCTCCTGATGCACCATACACACACTGGAAACAGACTGTGTTTTATTTGGGTGACAATGATCTGACCATCAAGAAAGGTGAAGAGGTTGATGGAGTCATTACAATGACACCAAATAAACAGAACAACGTACGTTTCATTTTATTAAATAAGTAGGCTAATGAATTAGTTAAAAAAGCTAACTTGTGTTAGGAATCTGGATAATTGGTCTTTTATTTACTTATCTGTACATATTCTAAATTCTGATTAGACCTTGATTTTTTTAGTTGCCCTCTCAACCTCCCTCATTCCTAGTATATGTTAAACAGAAACATTTTCAGTGTTTGTAACACTCCTAAAGTGTCCTAAAATTTGTTGGATCTCAGACTTGCCTTTTAAAAGATATTTTCCACCCCATTAACAAATCGATACAGGGAAAAATAAATTTTTGCAACACTATCTGGGGCCACCTTAAAGATTACAAGTTACAAATGAGTTGTTAAGATTTTAAGACTTCTGGGTTTGAATCCTGGTGAAGACTGAGATTTTTATTTCGGGATCCTTGGGCGCCTCTGGGTCCACCCAGCTCTAATGGGTACCTGACAATAGTTGGGGAAAAGTAAAGACGGTTGGTCATTGTGCTGGACACATGACACCCTCGTTAAGCGTAGGCCACAGAATCAGATGACCTTTACATCATCTGCCCTATAGACTAAAAGGTCTGAAATTGGAACTTTACTTTTTTCTTTATTTTCTTGTGATGTGTATGAGAGCTTGTCCATTCTTCAGATCCATGCTGAATTTAAGATATTTCACATTCCACAAACCAATTTTTATTATGAGATAAAGACACTGTTACATTAGTTTCCAACTTCGCTAGGGGACGTGTCCTGCAACCAATTCATCTTACTTTGTTATAAAACATAGTTGCATGTTCAGATTGCATAGAATTAAGGAACACTGTTTATCGCTAATAGGTCTAGTCTCTCATAGGTACACAAATGCCAGTGTCGTTCTTGGCTTAGTTTTGCCTTACCGTCCCCTTAAGAAGTCCTGCAGTCCACTTCATCTCCTTAGAAATAGTTTGCACCTCCAAAGATGTATAGGTCTACATTTAGAACTAGAAGTAACAATACATTTTTGTCTGAAGTTTATTTACATAGCACTATCAAGTTAAGTTCTTAACATACAAATATATATATATATATATTACTGTCTCTGATGTATATGTTGCGGTTGATGATGAGGATTTAAGCAGTTTCTAAGAGTAATAAACACTACCTCAACTACACTCAATAAATAGTATATGTATTGCTTTTTTTCTTTTTTTTTTTTTAGAGAGATCTGGATTTCACAGTGAGTATTGATTTCCATGGAGAATTGTCTGAAGCTACCTGCAGCCTGAATTACAAAATGAGATAAGAACTTGGCTTAGTTAATCTGTATTGGTCTAGAACTAGACTTTTTTTTTATTAAACCATTAGAATGAATGATTTATTTGTTGTAAATGATCTGATACTATCATGGATGGATGACCTTAACCATAATTTGTGTACAGTCAAAAGTTCTGTTTTTTTTTTTAGGCAGTTGTGTTTTTATAGTTACAAACAAAAAAAAAGACCCTTTAACCATTCTGCTGCACAGAGTTAATGTTGTACCGGTGCAAACATTTAGTGGCTACTGGACATTGCTACCTTTCATTGCTATTCTTATACTAGTAAATTTAATGATAATTTTCTGTTGTTATAACATTTGTTCAAAGTAAGTGGGAGGGGGTGTGGCTGCTGTATAATGTATTTAGTTTTAACATTGAACATGCAAAGTCATTGTTTGGGTTCATAATTCACCACCTCATTTTTGTATATGTCATGAATTTACCTTTTGATACAAAATACTTGTGGAAATCTTTTTTTTTTTTCAACTTTTTCTTTTGCTGTTAAATTTTGTTGCAGAGTTTGGGGGTCACATGTTTTTTCGATAATTGAGAAATAGTAAATTTTTATTTTTAAGCTAGATGTTGTGTTTTCTGTGGAGACCAAGGCAAACTTTAATATTGAGTCTCATTTTAAACCTAAAAGGATTTTTATTGGCTTAAATTTGATGCTGTGGTTTATGCATCTTGACATGACTTGTACAAAGAATTGAACCAAAAAATATGAAGTTGTTTCATACCATGTTTTGTTGCATATTCGTCATTATTAAACGTTTGTTAAATAAACTGGTTTAGTTTTTACTTTTTTTTTTTACAAATACAACTGAAAACTTGTGCATATGATGTTTGATTCTATGAATGGCTTAGAACTGATCAGATGCAAATGTCAGGAACATCTCATTAAAGGTTTGGAGTCCTTCAGATTCTTCCCGGATTTAAAGAAAAAGGACTAAAACACCAGCAATACATCTGGACGCATCCATTGTCTCTTGTATTAATGTATACATTATAGAGATAGACTAATATAGTTTGATAATCTATAATTTATAGATCTATTTATTACCGGTACTGCAAATATAGCTGAAAACTGAGGGAAGACATTTTGAACGCCTCTGTCACATTACATCGCTCTTCAATAAACAATTCATGTCTTTCAACTGTGAAATAATTCGATGTATTTGTATATTAGTTGTGCTTTGGTCTTTCAAAGTTTTCATATTTTTTTTTTACATTGATGCAAGTCTTATGGGATTTGTAGACCACTTGGGCCATGAACTCGTGGGAGTGGCGGCTAACTTTATGCACCGGTAGTAGAGAATCTTGGGCTCGTAGATTCTCTGGACTTTGTGGTACCAGGTAATGTTCCAGATTTGACATCTTAAAGGTCTGCGTCATTCTGTTGGCTTTCCCAGTTGACAAGACGAATCCTGTTTCTTCTCTTGATCTCCACTTCTTGAACTGCTAGCTTAGCTTTGAATGCCTGAAACAAGTCACTACGGGTTTTTCTTTTTTTTTAAATAGTTTCTCTTTTTGTTACATTTATTATTAAAACCAGCATATATTTTTGTTTGGTGAGTATCTAGTTGGGATTTGATTGGGTGTCGTACAAATAACTAGAGTGAGTTGATAGAAGCTTTGTACAAAGTGCATGCTGTCAGTGATGAAAGAAATGTGTTATGAAAAGCAGAATTGCTGTTGAAGCTGGTCACACTTTCTCGCATGACAACTAAGAAAGATATGGGTAAAATCTCCATTTAAAACTAAGAGATTTTTGTGCTTCCGTCGACATATCTAACATCGCTCACATCTTGGTGCTCAAACAGCAATTGAAAAAAAAAAAAAAAAAAAACAACAGAAGAGTTGGCATCTCTGCGGAGCGTTATGGTACCAACACGTGCCAACAAGTTTCAACCATCATGGATTATCTTTGACTTCTTTGGGAGAAATTAATTGGAATGACTAATGTTCCCCTTCAGAAGTATGGTTGGATTACACAGTAGGCTGGCAGCAAGAGTTACAGAATATGAAGACGTTCTATTTCACGGTAAAGTTAAGCAGAGAAAAGGAACTTTTTTTTTTTTGATGAGGCATAAGAAATCAAAGCAAGTGCCTCAACTTAACAGCTCATGTTTGAAATATTTGGCTTTTAAGCATCTCATTTAAATGAGCTCAACACCAAACTAATCACAAGAAAGATTATGACTTTTAAAACGAATCACAAGAAAGATTATTATTTTAGCTTTTATATAGCGCTACTTTCATGCTTATAGCATGCTCAGAGCGCTTTGGTCCAATCTCAAATGTGGACCAGTGGGGGGGGGGGGTATCGAGGAGTTAGTTTTCCGTGCTGCCTTTGGGCGTTCAGTAAACACAACTCTGCCCGAGTCGGGTGTCGAACCTCGAGCCCCTTCTAGGTAGCCAAGCCAAGTTCAAGCGCACTAAGCCTCTCTTACGATGCTTATTAAAAGCTATCTCGAAAAGATCAACGTCTAATCTTTCGACTCAGGACCGGACACAGCAGAATGCGACAACATATGTACCGAAGCTCAAAATTGGAACCAGTGAAATCTGCCCATGTGGAGTGTCACCAGAGAATGCCGACCATGTCCTCCAACACTGCGTTCTTTGCCAAGAGGCCCGTACAAGACACTGGCCTCAAAACACCCTAATAGAAAGAAAACTATATAGAGAGCTCCCTGATTTGGAAACCACTGCGCCGTTTATTTCATGTATTGGTCTAGTCATCTGAATGCTCGAACATAAAAATGAGAACGAAGAAAAACACCAAAGTAGGAAATCGAGATTTAGTGCTCCGACGGTTTATAATTCCTTGCGTATTTTTCGAACTTAATTTTTTTGTTTTTCTTTTTCATTTTGGGCCACACTATTATTCGGTTCACTAATTTAAAGGCCGACCCTGTGATTGGGCATCACGGCGCTAAGACTATGGGCCTTGCACAAAGACGATTTTATTTGATGTGAAAGTCTTCCATTTTTCATTATCAGTAATTTGCAACTAATTGCGCGTCTTTCCCATAATCGGCACGAATATTGAGATTTTATTTAAAAACTTTCTGACCCTGTTGACTCACCATAGATCTGAACATCCCTTTGTTATCTGCGCTTTTGTTTCAAAAGCTCATGTGCTGTTGCACTATTTTTTTAAATATTTTTTTGCCTTACAATTTAAATTTGGTTAATCGAAGTAAAAAAAAATCATTGTTGGATTTATAATAAATAGATTTAGTCTGGACAGATGTGTAGTTTTAGTCTGACGCCTATTTATCACGTCACACTTGCTGTGTTATAGAATTTACACCTTCGTGCAAATGTACACAAATACATAGATCTAAAATAATCTAGATCTTTATGCACATTCCTCGTTCTATATGCTAGGACAAATTTGTACAATTGCTTCTTCTTCCCTAGTGCTACCGGTACTAGTATTAGAGCATGGAATGGGTTGCCTGAGCTAGCCAGGAAAACCAGTGTCTTGAAAGAATGACTGAATGCACGAGGCGTAGGACGTAGTCATCTTCTTTTTTGAAGTAGCGTCAGTATTATATAAGATAAGTCTGATAAGACATGATATTATAGATCTAATTTATCATAGATTACATTTATATAGAATCTACAATAGATAGATCGAAAGAAAAGTTCCAAAAAGGAAAATGTGCTAAAAATAGATGTATCTTTTATTTTTCAAACGTAGAGGGCGCTTAGGTATGGTTGTGAGTGCACACAAACATTGGAACGCAGAACTTGATACTATTGTTATTGACAGTCGTAAACACACTAACACTACAGGTTCATGTTAATTTCTTAGTTCTAGATTTTCTAGATTCTACTGCAATTCTATTGGTGTGCTTTACTTAAAGGAACTTTAATCAGATCAGCTGAGGGTAAGCATTCTAATTTTCTATTATTCTACTTCTAGTATATATTATTATAAGTACTATACTGACTATATAGTATTAGACTAGTCGATCTAGTTATCTAGTACAGTAGTAGTTTGTAGTAGTACTACTCACTACTACTAATAAAATAAGACTAGTGAGTAGTAGTAGATTATACTAGATATCAATTAGAGTCTATCATTCAATGATTCATAGTAATAAATTATAGTCGGAGACTAGTTATACTATAGTTATATATACTAGTTACTAGTAGTATTATCAGAGAAGAGTGCTCAGTGTTATAAGTATGTCTATTGTTAATGTCAATCAGCAATGTAGATTGTAGTGAATGTTAAAACTGTTAGTCGCGTTAGTGTTAGTAGGCACTATTAGTAGGCCTAGTGTTAGTGTTACTTACTCAGTTACTGTATTACTAGTTACTAGATCTAGATCTAGATGATTATCATGATAACTAGATAAGTAGATTAGATCTAGAATCTAGAGATTCACTCAGATTCTAGACATTCTAGTAATTAAGTAATCATAATCATTGTTATGATTGTAATGTTTATTATTACTTTAAGTTAAATTTAGATCTAGTATTATTATTGGATCTAGACTCTAGACCTAGAATTACTACTACACTACTTAGACTTAGTCGACTTAGGGGTGCCGTGGTCAAATGGTTAAGCCAAGCACTTGGCTTCCAAACCTGAGGTCCTGGGTTTGAATCCCAGTGAAGACTGGGATTTTGAATTTAAATTTGGGATTTTTAGGGTGCGCGCCCCTGAGTCCACCCAACTCTCATGGGTGCCTGCCTTTAGTTGGGGAAAGTAAAGGTGGTTGGTCGTTGTGCTGGCCACATAACACCCTGCTCGTTAACCGTTGGCCAAAGAAACAGATGACCTTAACATCATCTGCCCCAAAGATCACAAGGTCTGAAGGGGACACTTTGACTTTACTTATTTTTTTACTTAGTCGACTTAGACTACTATCATTTACTATGAATCTATGTCTCTAGACTACTCGTCTAGAGTAAAAGTAAAACTGCTAAAAAAGTAGAGTTCAGTAATAAGTAGCAGTACTCTAGAGATCTAGTCGTGAGTAGACAGTATTACAGGAGTATAGACATAGAGTCTAGAGAAATAATACTAGACTATTATATAACTAGATGATAACTAGATCTAATCATCATCTAGTCGACTAGATCTAATAATCTAATACTAACTAATAGTGACACTAATAGAGATCTATAGTTTATAGATCTAGAATCTAGGGATGTATAGCCAATATATTATATAGGACAATCATCTTCTCTTTTGAAGTAGCATCTATTATCTATATTTTAAAGGATAAGATAATATAGTAATCTAAGTTTGTCACTATGAATTGTGTATCAGTATTTACTAGATTCTATATTAGGCCTACGTATAATATAGATATAGATTATAGATCTAATTTAGATTCTTCATGCTGGAGTCTAAACTCTAGTATCTAAATCTAGTGATCATAAACTGATAAAGGGGCCATCATCAGTGTCCCCTTAGCCGGAGTGGCGGTCCCTGCATGGAACAGTGGCGGTAACAGTATAGAAATATGAGAATTGTTCCCAATTGTTAGCGCTGCCCCACTTATAGCGAGTGTACCTGGGAGCGCTGCACTGTCTACTTTCTAGCCCAGTCTATGGCCACTACTACTTGGAGCCCTCAGACAGGACAGGGTAAAGAGCCCCATGTCCAGACCCGTTTGTCTGGGATACCGGTATCTGTGAAGATTCCCTACTAGACTTCATTGAAGTGATCATATTTAATAATCTATAATATTCATAGTTCTGATCTAGAACAGATCTAATCAAATGTTTATATAGAATCTAGGTTCAGTGATAAATGGTTCACAGATGAATGTCACCACAAATTGATCTATCTTATGTTACCATATGTTATAGACATTACTTAAAAAAAGATGATGATTACCGGGTACGTCCAACACGTCATCATTTAGTCATGCATATTAACCAATGACCTAAACTCCACCAGGTCACTGGTTTTCCTGGCTAGCTCAGGCAACCCATTCCATGCTCTGATAGCGCTAGGGAAGAAGGAGCTTTGTACAAATTTGTCCTAGCAT
>JADKLZ010001483.1:22696459-22708522 GCA_021533235.1 Biomphalaria straminea
TGTATTGCACACTTTTTCTTTCCATGTGATTTTCAAGATCCTACGAAAACATTGCAAATGGAATGAGTTCAGTCTTCGCTCTTGCTTTGCGTAAGTGGTCCATGATTCACTGCCATATATATATATATATATATAATCAAATATATTATATTTGATATTCAAACTTGATCGATAATGAGTACTGCCTTTGGTCTATCAACATGCGCTGATAGTGGTTCTAATATTGATGAACAGATTTGCCACATTGTTGCACTACTTCAAGCTGTAGTCTAATGTCCCCCTCTGGGCCTGGGTGTTAGACCTAATATTATTCAGTTTCGTAGTTGGACAACATACATGAAACCTCCAGTCTTTGACAAGTTCTAGATACTTACTGTTACAAATTATTTTAAATACCATAGCATCTAAGCTAATGGTCCGATAATTTAGCGAAAAAAACAGCAATATAAAAAAATCAATACAATTAAGTGAATCCAAAGTTAAGACCCCCCCCTTCCCTTTTTAGCGGCCCCCGTAAGGGGAAAAAGCCGCTATTAGGTTTGTGCAAAATGTCCGTCTGTCCGTCTGTCACACTCAGGGCGCCAAAACTATAAGGGATACGAAAAATATTTTTTCACCATTAAATGCGGCTTGAAAAGTTTAGGTGCAACGGCTACTTTTAGTTTTCTAAAAGCAAACCGTTTAATTTATAAAAATTATTATGCAAGCGATTTTTTAATAATAAAACACCAATTGTGAAGCAATTACATAAATCTAAGGGAGGAAATGTTACTATATGAAATGCTCTTGGCATGTGGATATCACGCACATTTTTTAAAATGAATTTATGTCTGTCTGTCCGTCTGTCAGACTCAGAGCGCCAAAACTAGAAGAGATACGAAAAATATTTTTTCACCATTAAATGCGGCTTGAAAAGTTTAGGTGCAATGGCTACTTTTAGTTTTCTAAACGCAAACCGTTTAATTTATAAAATTAATTATGCAAGCGATTTTTTAATAACAAAACACCAATTCTAAAACAATTACGTAAATGTAAGGGAGGAAATGTTACTATAAGAAATGCTCTAGACATGTAGATGTCACGCACATTTTTTAAAATGAACTTTTAGCAGCGGCTTTTGTGTACTAGCGTTAAGACCGGAAATGACATGATTCTAAACTAATTTCTTAAATTAAAAAAAAAAAATCAGATTTTTTAAAATAAAATTGTATAATGCCCCCATTAAAATGAAACTAACATATTTTTGTGCGTTTTGTCTGTTGGTTGGTCTGTCCGTCACGGTTAGAAAAAAACACTAAAGGCTTTTGAAAATATGATTTAACCTTTACTGTTCTTTCAGAAATATTGCGATAGTTTAAGGATGGGAGCATACAGGAATTGAGCCAGGGACTTAGAAGGAACATCCGAAACAGCTTGCGAATAGGCGGATCTGACAGGGATCCGACTCCGACGGGGGCCGCCTCTGAGTTTGTGTATCACACAAACTCTCTTTGTAATCTTGTTTTTTTATGTGTTCTTTGGTTTGTGTTTGTATTTCTTAGGTTATCTCCATTAGTGGTATTCTCCACATGCCTCTTGGTCTCAAGACATCCTATCTAAATAGACATCCTCTATCTGGGATATGTATCTTCAACATTCATGTCTTGCTTCTATGATACTCAGCGGTGTCTCGCTAAATAAATACACCGAACGGATGCGAAGAAAGGGAAAAGAAGAGAACAGGAGCTGGATGGGCTATATTTAGGTTTCATAGAGATTCATTTCACACGAAATCACGAGAACGAGTTGTTTTCTTGTCCACTTCCACTAGATGACTAGACAGTACATAGTCTCTGAAATATTGATCATTTGACGTCTTCATCTTATTGAGTTCGTCTTTGTGTGCTAACAGTTGTGATGTAAATGAGCTTATAGACTATTAGCCTAAATTAGACGCACTCTTACAATATAGAAATAAAAATAATCACTTCAAACAACAGCCGTACATGATTGGAGCATTACTAAGTTCTTTTCAATAGTGTACAAACAACTTGCACTACTCAGAACAACATCACGAAAAAGTGTTCAATGCTAACAATCGCCTAGGACTACTGACGACACACATTAGCTTACAGCCCCATGAGCTATCCTACTATATATACAGTCTCACTCATCTTCACGTAAACATGATGTGATGTATATAAAAAACAAACAGCACTGTACAAAACCTGGTACTACACCCACGTCAATATACATTAGGGACTACTGTTGTTCAGCGCATTCAATAATCCATCTTTGCCCCATTGATTTTGTTCACTTGCCTAGCTCTTAGTATGTAGACGTCCACGTTGTCAAATAGTCACTTGCACTGTTACGATTGGTCTTCTCTCTACACATCTTGAACCGTCTGTAGCGAGGGCATGACATGTAACATGGCAGAACTATTCTAGAGCTGTCACCTCGAGGGCATTACATACTGTCAGCGCAGCCTGCCTCTGCTACACGTGTAATCTTTATTAAATATATACACATTCCTCGTGTCGGGTCGGGTCCTGCTGAACACTTCGTTCAGTCTACGCTCTTCAGATCAATGTTCATTTCGTCCCTATCTGTGGCGCCAGATTAATCTTCATTTTGTCCCTTTTTGTGACGCCAGATTAATCTTCATTTTGTCCCTTTTTGTGACGCCAGATTTATCTTCATTTCAGCCCTTTTTTGTGGCGCCAGAATAATCTTCATTTTGGCACTTTTTGTGGCGCCAGATTAATCTTTATTTCAGCCCTTTTTTGTGGCGCCAGATAAATCTTTATTTCAGCCCTTTTTGTGGCGCCAGATTAATCTTTATTTCAGCCCTTTTTTGTGGCGCCAGAATAATCTTCATTTCAGCCCTTTTTTGTTGCGCCAGAATAATCTTCATTTCAGCCCTTTTTGTGGCGCCAGATTAATCTTTATTTCAGCCCTTTTTGTGGCGCCAGAATAATCTTCATTTTGGCTCTATCTGTGGCCCCTTTCTCTTTCTTCAAGCGTACATAGTAAATAGACTTCTTAATTGGATGCGTGCCTTTTATTTCCACATGCTCTTGTTTCACTACATTGCATCCAGGCAACAATTCAGTGCACAAACACACTCTGCACAAACACACTCTAACATCTTCATCTCCTCTCTTTCGCTGCTGAAGTTTTACCGACTCTGTTATTACCCTACAGATTCTAATCAGGACATTTGTTCATTTGAGATGAACGGATTTTTTTTTTTTAAAGATCATCATATGTAAATTAGTTTGGTCATGTTGATTAGTTGAGAGTATGTGACCATTAGCAATGGTGTTAGTATTGCTACCAGTGACGACCAGTGACGCAATGGTGTTAGTATTGTTGCTAGTGACGACCAGTGACGCAATGGTGTTAGTATTGCTGCTAGTGACGCAATGGTGATAGTATTTCTACTAGTGACGACCAGTGACGCAATGGTGTTATTATTTCTACTAGTGTCGACCAGTGACTCAATGGTGTTAGTATTGCTACTAGTGACGACCAGTGACGCAATGGTGATAGTATTGCTACTAGTGACGACCAGTGACGCCTTATGCATAGTCCAGTGGCATGCTTTATAGATGTGAATTAAAAAAAACTGTGGCACATATAGGCCTATTTATCCAACGTTAAGAAAGAAATATCCAGTCACTTTGTATTTTTTAATTGCACTATCGGCATCATACTTACTGTAATAGCGTTTTAGTTGTATGTTCTTGTTTGATTTGTAAAAAAAATGCATTTTAACTCTTTGAACTCGCAACAACGCTTCCAGCGTTGATTTTATCTAGCCATAAAGCTATACATTCTGTCCAAACGTGGAAAAAAATTCCGGAGTCAAAGAGTTAATAAATCCTTTTTTTTTGCTTGATTTTTTAAATAATTTCTTCCATAAGTGCATAATCTTTCATTTATCAGTACACCTAGATATTTAGCATCTTTAGTCTGTGTAACAGGTTTACCATGGATAAAATAAGTAGTTTTTATTTATTTATTATTATTTTTTTTTGTTACTATTAACGACTGGCTTTTTTTTTTTCCTGGATTGAAAGACATGCACCAATTTGATTCCCGTTTCTGTAATTCTTCTAATTATTTTTCTTGAGGTACACATAACTTGAATGATCGGGTGTACAATTTGGTTGTCACATTTTCACCAGATCTATAATTTGGTTCAAGATATCAGCACGATGTGACCCCGTATTAACTGTCATAATGATAGAGCTACATTGATTATTCACGAAGGTCACTCATCAGCTAAACACTCGAGATATAAGTATCAGGGTCAGGGGGAAGTAACAATTGAGTGAGGAGCTAAACAGGGGTGAAACCGAAAGAGAGAGGAAAAAACAAGAGAGAGAGAGAGAGAGAGCGTATAATAATTCTATTTGTAGCGTTCGCCACATGTCCCATGATTCCCCTCATAGATAGGCCTACACGATAATTGTTTAGATCTTTAATGATATACAATAAATTGTGGATGCTGGTAACAAGCTGTTTTCCCCACTAGATTTGAATGAGCTTGTCTGCATCGCTCTAACATTTTCATTTTAAATATTAGTTTGCTCATAATCTCGTCTGACTTTTTTGACGCCATTGGATACTTGAACACACACATAGCATACACACACACACACACACAAAATAAGGAACAGTTTTACGATGAAATGTAGGGCTAGAATATGGCCATTGTTTCAACCCGCATCACATGTATACTTTAAGTAATTGCACGCGTATGGTGTTAAAAGACCTGGAGCATGGCATCGTGTCCTAGTCCAGAGTTCATCCTATCAATGTCCACATTAAACATATTATTGTATCGATTTCTTTCAAATGGTTTTGAGTTTGGCCAGGACTCAGTTATCGGTATCTCAGTGTAGATCTACATCATTTAAACATACAATTCACCAGGATATGCAAACATAACGTTATCATTGCGGATGACTACTTGTCCTCACCATGGCAACCTGATGTGGTGTAATATTGGGGTCGGGAGGGGATACGCTGGAAGTATTTTATTTCGTTAGAGGAGAATTAGAGTACAAATCCATTTCATGCCACAGTCTCTTTTTTTTATGGGCTTTGTGTACTCCCGAGCTTACAGAAGAGTTCTTTCTGACAGCAACCTTATAAAGTAGGATGATACTCAACTGCTTAGACTGTCTTCTTAGGCTAGTGTGGGATGGATTGCCCAAGCAATTTTCCATAGAGTACTTCTGAGCTCGATATATGGCAGGGTTAAGTCCATTAACTATTTATGTCAAGGTTTTGGTTCTTTGGGAGGCGCGGTGGCTGAGCGGTAAAGCGCTTGGCTTCTGAACCGGGGGGTCCCGGGTTCGAATCCTGGTGAAGACTGGGATTTTTAATTTCCGGATCTTTGGGCGACTCTGAGTCCACCCAGCTCTAGTGGGTACCTGACATTAGTTGGGTCGTTGGTCGTTGTGCTGGCCACATGACACCCACGTTAACCGTAGGCCACAGAAACAGATGATCTTTACAGATCACAAGGTCTGAAAGGGGAACTTTACTTTTTGTTTCCTTGACTTAGACTGTAAACAACTAATGATCTCTAGATGTCTTTGAACTTGACCTTAACCTGTATATTTAAAATACACGCTTTAAAGCATCAAAAGGTTCTGGCACGATACATATTATATTATAGATAGATAAAAGGCTGACTCGGCTGGGAAAAGATGGATGAAGACACTTTCGCGTTTTGCATTCTTTTAATAAACCTTTAATTCTAAGGCCTCAGGTCAAACGATCTAGTGCCTGAAGCCCACTTAGATCTAGTAGATTTTGTTTAGGATTCACAATGAGCCAATTACTTGCATTTGTCCCAGCTGTCTAGCGCAATTCAATGTCAGTTTGTATGTAGATAATAGTGAATTTTAGAAAGTCGATGAGAAATATGCAATACGCTATGCTCCTATCACTTATCTGGACCTTTTGGGAAAACGGGCGGGGGAGGGTGGGGGAGAAAGATATCTGTGTGAATTGTACCGTAATCACTTAAAAAAAAATTATATAAAAAAGGGGTCGGAGGAAAGACCTGAATTCGAACTCGAGACACAAACATCCTCAAGCCGACATGCTAACCACTCTGCTAGTTAGGTGCATATGAAAAAAGAAGATCACTAGGGCTCAAAGGGGAATTTTTTTTTTTAATTTTTACATCTAAAAGCATTTTGTCAATGCATACTGATCCTGGTTTTCGTTCCTGTCGACCACAAAAATGTTTACTTTTTGATCAATTCAGTAGACCAGACGTCCCAGTGTTCCATCCCTGTTTATTATTTACATGGTCCCTGGTGAGCAGAGTGATGGGCGAGCTACACACTGTCCGAGCTGTAGATATGTGGTCTTACTGTATATTCCCAAGCTGCTTTACCTGCCAGATTCCAACATTAGGCCTATAGGCCTATTGTTATAGTTCTCCAAGTGATTCGGGCTAACGTTGCAAGTTGCAAAGAGACCATTAGTTTTGTATACACATTTTTTCTTAAATATTTAATAGGCAGCGGTTGGTTTTATTTATTAGTAGTACAGTATTGGTTATTTGCAGTGAAGAATAGTCGTGACATTGAGACCTTCCACTTGTGATTGTTATTGTTTTGTCTGGCCCGTAATGACTATCTTACTGTTTCTATTACTCCTAGAAGCCGGGAATGATAGATAGTGTCTGAGTTATTGTGAAAACACAAACTCTCTTTTTGTAATGTGGCATATCTATGTTTAGAGTTTAGGACTAGGTACTGGTAGTACCTATAGTGCTATAAGTCCTTGTGACCATGTTTTGTGTTTTACATATTTGAAGATAATTACGTCTGATAATTACATTTGATAGTTCTTCGTGTAGTAATCTCGGACTTAAAAGAGTAGATAGAATTGGTAAACACGCCCGCGGCAGATTCCAGCTCCAACCTCATCGTGGTTGTCGCGTGAACACCCCGCTCTTCAGAGGGGTGGCCAATAGGAGCTGGTTGCTTGCCACTGATGAATGAGCAGTCGGCAAGTGTAAAAGTCAACCAAAGGGGTTATGTCCAGCCCCCCCCCTGTGGGGCCCCGGGGCAACGGTGAGTAAGAGACCTAACGGGATCTCCGAAAAGCGGATAGCGCTGGACACCAACTCGAGGGTTGGTCGGGTTCTCCTGGGACTCGGCTGATTCGCGGGTCTCTCTAATGGGCAAAACTGGGCCGACTGACGCGGCCTTAGCGGGCTGTGCCGGGAGACCCTTTTGCGCCCATGTGCTAGGCTCTATCTAGCCCGTCCCTTGGTGCGCTAGTGGAGGAATTCGCCGCGTATAAATGGTAGTTCCAAGACTGGGGATATCAAAAAACGTGCACCCCCCCCACTCCTGCCCCGCAGGAAACTAATTTTGCCAACCAGTGGTGGTGAAGGTTGAGCCGGGTTCGCCCTGCTCCCCATGGTGACATCAAGTATAGGCCATGCACACTGCTACTCTAGAGCAGTAAGTAAGGCCGCCAACGGCCTTAATCATACAATTCATGACTAGTCTAGACACAGAACAAAGCGGGCACGAGCAGACCCGAACAGGCTCCGTGTCCCGGGTGGTGGGCGACAGGCCTGGGCTCGCAAAGTCCACTACTCGTCGCCCCGCGGCCTCGATGAGGGGGAATTTGTCAGGTCGCGATAAATGGGCTAAAATTCCTCCACAAAAGTCCTCTTCTCAACAAACACTGCATCCGTACCTCCTTCGGAGGTCCGGCCCGAAGAAGGATGAGGGAAGTCTACCTCAACCTCCTGCCGACTGTGGTATACGGCAGGCCGATGAGACTGGAAGCACAAAAGTGACGAGGGCCCCCGGCCCTCAAAAAACTCTATTTGACACCAGTGGGATATCTCCCACAACAGGGACTAAGCCCATTAACACTAAGTCCCTCCTGATCTTACAAGTAAATATCTGCGGGGTCATCCCTAAGATATTAGAGCTAACAAGACTCCTCCACGATAGGGCAATTGATGTGGCTCTTCTACAGGACACACTCACTGGCAAACGTAATGCCAGCATAACGGGCTACACAGCATTTAAGTGCAAGTGTGCAGACTGCCGGGGACTAATTACATATGTACGTAACAATCTAGTTGCAAAACAGGTCCCCGGTCCACGAGCACACGGGCGTACCGACGCCATCACCCTCGAAATCTATAAGTCAGGGCGTAAATTCACGGTTACAAATCTGTATAACCCCCCCAAACATGAGATCGGACTTGACTATGACAATACAAATATCAGTGCTCAAAATGTCATAGCAGGCGATTTCAACGCTAAGTCTCCACAGTGGGGCTATGACGTGGCCGACTCATCGGGACAAAAACTACTTGATCTTATTAATAGCACTAATCTATTCTGCTTACAAAACAAATATTCCCCTCCTACTCTATTCCATACTGGAAATGGCAGCCAAACAAGGCCCGACCTTACTTTAATTACAGCTAACCTAGAATCTAAAACACAATTTGTAGTCCTAGATGACATTGGCAGCGACCATAGACCTATATTGGTCACAATTACCCTATCAGAAGCCAGTAGCAGCTCACCTAAAGTCCCTAGAAGGTGGAGTTATGCTAAAGCCAACTGGCCTGCGTACGAGGCAGCCGTCGATTCTGCCCTTATGAACTTAGCGGTGGAGGAGAGAGACATCGATATCATTTACGGCGAAATAACAGCAGCTATGTTGGGTGCGGCCAAGAGGTTTATCCCAAGAACCTACCCAGGTTGCAGGCAGAAGCGCGTTTGGTCCCAGGAATTAAATAAGCTGGTCCTGAGACGAAAGCGAGCCCGGAGGCTTGCTGAACGTAAAGGTACTCCCGAAATCCGGCGGGAGTACAATCGGCTCTGCAGAGCCACGTGTGAAATGGCCCGACGCGTCCGGTCGGACCAGTGGAATGCTGCCTGTGCCGGGATGGATCTCCGGGATACCTCGAAAGCCTGGCGTCTTCTTAGAAACCTAGAGGCCAAGGACACGGCGCGAACGGCCGCCCCTTTATTTTCACCCAGAGGGTCGGTCTCTACGGTATCCAAAATGGCCGGCTTGCTAAATCGACACTTTGCTATGATTTGCAAGCCCGAAAAGAAGTCTGCCACGTCCAAAGCCCTCATTAAAGAGCTCAAGCGACTCGAGAGGGAGCCGGATGAGCCTGAAAGCCAAGCAACGTGCAACGCACCCTTCTGTCGTGCTGAGCTAGACAGAGCGATAGCAAAGTGTAAAAACAGAAAGGCTCCGGGGCCTGACAAGGTTACCCCCGAGATGGTAAAACACCTTGGGGGCACTGCGAGAGGTAAACTCCTAGAGTTTATGAATCGTACCTGGGCAGAGTCCAGACTGCCCGGGGCCTGGAAATGTGCTGTCATTGTTCCAGTACTTAAGAAAGGAAAAGACGCGACTAACGTGGAGTCCTACAGGCCCATATCCTTGACCTCAATACTTGGCAAAGTTGCCGAGCGTATGGTCAACGAGCGGTTAGTGTGGTGCTTTGAGAGTGCCGGTATCCTAGCGCCAGAGCAGGCAGGTTTCAGGGCAGGCTTGAGCCCTACAGACCAGGTCACAATATTCGCTCAGGAGGTGGCCGACGGGTTCCAGAGGGCCGAGAGCACATATGCAGTTTTCATTGACCTAAAACAGGCGTACGATCGCGTGTGGAAGCAAGGCCTCTATCTTAAGCTTAGAGCTATGGGTGTATCAGGTAGGATATACAATTGGATACAATCCTTTCTGTCCGGGAGGAGCACACGTACAAGATACCAGCACTCCCTAAGCGGCCAAAAACAACAACTAAATGGCTTGCCTCAGGGCTCTGCCCTGTCCTGTACACTTTTCATAGCCTATCTTAACGATTTGCCCAGCTCACTAAGATCGAAGAAGCTGCTATATGCTGACGATATTGTTCTCTGGTCAACCGGGAAGAAAGCTGACCAAATACAGGCAGCACTCCAAGCCGACCTCCATACCATCTCCTCGTATTGCGAGAAATGGCAAATACAGCTGAACATTGCCAAAACGACCTGGTCCCTGTTCAGCCTGGGGATCGACATTCTTAGGGCGCCATTCGAACTCCAACTCGGTGGACTGCGACTCCAACGTGAAAATACGCCAAAATATCTGGGAGTGATCCTAGATAGAAAACTGACAATGCTCCAGCACGTCCAGGATGTAGAAAGAAAAGCCTCGGAGAAGTTAGCGTTACTCAGAAAGCTAGCCAGCACAAAGTGGGGCGCAAAAGCTGACATGCTACGCACACTGTATCTCGGGGCAGTTAGATCACAAATTGAGTACAGCTATACTGTACAGGTATATGCTAGTAAGACTGCCCTAGAATCACTCGACAGAGTACAGGCACAGGCCCTAAGGTTCATTTGCGGCACCTTTCGGACAAGCCCAACAAACGCTGCTGAAATCTTCACAAACGTGGCCCCTTTACACTTAAGGAGGGAGAGGGCGGTACTCATAGCCTATGAGCGCTATAAAAGGAGCGACTCTAGACTACTTACTACAAAGTTAGTGCAACAGTGGAGAGAAAGAAACCGCATCAAGATGCGATCGTTTCTCCATATTGCGGACAATTTGGCAAAAACAGCTGGGCTCTCCACTGACCGAATCCCTATAAGGAGAATTAGTACTTGCCCTCCGTGGAGGAGATTGCCGGCCCCACATATTAACCTGACCCTATTAGGGCAAGAGGGAGCCACTAAGAGGCAATTAACACCTGCCATACTTAGAGACTTGGCATCTAATACCATAAAGTCCTACCCATCAGATGCCATATTTTGTTATACCGATGGGTCGGTATTGAGGGACCCCGACAGATCTGGGTATGGGGCCCTAATAGTCTACCCAGACCGAATTGAACCAGATCTGCTCTCTGGCCCATGCAGCTTCGCTGCATGCTCCATGGACGCAGAATTAACAGGGATAACTAGGGCGTTCGAGGCTGTTAGAGCACGAATGACCCAACAAGAAACTAGCGCCACTACTGTGGTGTTGGTCACTGATTCTCGCTCCAGTCTCCAAGCGATAGGTGGCGAAGGGGGAGGGTCACCCGCAATAGAAGAGGCAGTCGGCGCCGCAGATAACATCCGCCGAGCTATTGGAGCTGTCGTTTATATGCAGCGGGCGCCCTCACATTGCGGCGTGAGGGGCAATGAAACGGCTAACACTCTTGCAAGGGAGGGTGCTTTGGCAGCCACACAGTTCGACGCACCATGCACGTTTCTACAAGCTACGGCAGAAATCCGAACTTACATTCATGAGAAGTGGCTAAAATCCTGGACGGATTCCGACAGAGCCCGTGGTGTCTGGCAGCATATGCGTCACCCAGATCGCGACGATCCATGGTGGCGGCTGAAGAGGTCAGAGCAAACAATTATTGCGCAGTGCCGGACGGAACACTGTCCTATTGGGGCATACTTTGCCCGGTTCCGTCCAAACTTTGACTCCCGATGTCGCCACTGTGGAGAGTGTGTCGAAACAGTGTCGCATATCTTGTACGAGTGTCCCAAACTATGTGAGCTAAGGGGGGACGTGTCTCGACAATCACTTACATTGTATGGTAGCCATGAGGCATTAAGCCGTACGGCCCAGTTTCTTGCCAGAGCACTACGAGAGGACTGAGTCCTTTCTGCTCTGATTTTTCAATAGGAGTTCATTCAGGGTAAACACGCCATGTTTAGAGACGTGACCATAGAGACAATAGAAGACACGACGACCATTTTCTCTTGTAAATGAACATTTTAAAGATGTACTCAGCGTTACTCATTTCTTTATAGAGCGTCTGAAAAGCCGAGCAGCTGTGCGAACTGGCATGTGTGGGTTAAGTCTTGATTGGAGCATGGGGGTGGTAGCGGGCAGGGTTCCAACCCAAGACTATAGTGACCATCGAAGGACTGCATATTGTAACCTGCGTGTGAAAATTTCTTTTTCATAATCTGATTATTTTTTTGCATTGGAACTAGTTAGCGGCCCCCGAAAGGGAAAAAGACGCTATTAGTTTTGTGTGGCCTGTCTGTCCGTCTGTCTGTCTGTCTGTCC
>JADKLZ010001483.1:22716343-22767524 GCA_021533235.1 Biomphalaria straminea
CAGATCATATGTTAGTTAGGTGAAGAACCATATCATGTTAAGTGCAGCACCTGGTCATTTGCTTGTTGTTAAGTGTAGCACACGATTGTATGCTGGTTGGCACCATCTTTCTAAACAATTACTCTATACTACTTTAAACCAAAGTAACATTTTACATGAAAACTGTATACACAATTTCCTTTAATGTTCTTTAGAAGAGGTTTAAAGAAGATGCTACCCAGTGTTAAACTTAACTGCACTATTATATTTAGCTGCCTCCACAATATTCTTTTCCACTCTGTTCTTTGTTCCCTAATGTGCTTACTGTCCCTGAGCCATACTCCTTGGGTTAATCTGAACACATTCATTTAACAAGGTAAAAGAAAAGCCAAAGCTTCTCCCATACTCCACATGGTTGTTGTATTCATCCACTGCTGTTTTAGACCCACCATGCTATATATATATATAGGTCTCATCTAAAAAATACTTTAAAGGCAAACATGCATTAAGGCACTAGGTTCACAAAAGGATTGTTGAAATCACAAACTAATTAGTCAAGTAATGTAAGAGTGAGGATTAGGATACTCAACATATGACTTGGATTTAAAAACAACTGCCGTTGGCTATTCCCATACAAATACAAGGTACATTGTTCGGCCATCTTAACTGTATTCAGAAGCTATCAGAAGGTTTTAAAGCTAAATGACTCTGAAAACAAATTTTAGTTGAATACCCTGATCCTTTAAATTAGGACTTGAACCTGTTATTTCTAGTTTAGAAGCAGAGCACTTCATTCCATAACACATGCATTCAAAAACCAAACCAAAACAAAACAAATTATATGTTGCCTGAAAGCATGATGGCTGGTTTGATTTCAGGAAATCTAAGACTAATAGATCATGACTGGATTGTTAAGCTTGTCTATTTTTAGCAGTCCTACACAAGGATCAATTTAACTTTCCTGTGTGACAGTATGACTCAAGCTTAAAAGCCTCCCTTGGTAATTAATAGGTTGCCAAAAATTGTCTCATTTGAGTCAGTCACAGTACATGCTCTGTGTAAACACAGGGTTTTCAGAGAATAAGCTGATCTGTCCCATGATGTAGTTTATTGAGGTTATAGGAAGAGTTGCTGGGTTGAAGGGGTGAGTGTTTGTTTGGGTTAACATGCTGTATCATCATCACTGCTTTGTTGCCTATCCATGATTTAGTCATGACTATACCATTTCTAGATTAGGTACTTGCTTTTTCTGAACAGAGAAATTCTCAGTACTGCATTCTAGGAACAGGACTTTTGGTAGTATTGTTAGTGTTTTAGGAGCTCATCACTGTACTTATTGTTTTCTTTTAACCAGTCCTGATTAATATTGGTACTTACATTTTTTTCTTGTGCTTAATTGGGCTGATTAATTTAGACCATTTTATTGCTTTGATTTTTATTTTTTAGTTTAGTTAAAAAAAATTGTTATCAGTTCAACAGCTCTACACAGCGCTTTTGTGACTCTGTTCTTTTAAAAATATAGAAATTAATAGTTAAGACTTAAAGACTCAAAGCTCAAAACAGTTCTAATACTTTGATCCTTACAAATAGTAATTTTAACTTTGCTTGATGCCAAAAATTCAGCTCTGACTTAAGCAACTGATGAAATTAATGTTTTAATGTTCAGAATTCCCTGGACACTATACTTGCTTGTAGGGAAGTGAGAGTTCTTCCTAATTTTAACACTCCTATTGGAAGATTATTTTGTGATATACTTTTTGTGCTAGCCTAGTGTGTGTGTGTTTGTCTGTGTGCTCACCCTTAATGTATGTTTAAATGAAAGAATGTGTCTGCTTGGTTTGGTAATGTCATTATTTTCAGCTTTAGCAAGCTGTTGTTTCCTTACTTGCAAGTAATTCACTTCTCTTTGTCTGAGTCATTCTGTCTGTTGTTCTTAAAAAGTGCATGAACAAATGAAAGTTAGAAATAAAAAACGAGTGTATATAAAAATTAAAAAAAAAGATAATGAAAAAAACAAACAAACAAATAGAAGGAGGTTCTGAAAACACATAAGTTTAAGACAGATTTTTCTACTTGTGTACACTTTTATTCAACATTAAAAAAATGTTTATTTGTAACATTTCGTCTTTGTAATTTACATTTTTTTTTTTTACTACAAAGGAACATAATTTCTTAAATTAACTTTTCATGCTTTTATTTGAGTTTTATAGATATATTTAAATATGTGTATGTCATCAAGCATTTATATTTTGATCAGACTATCTTATAAAATAACTAATGTTACATGTGTCAGCCTAGTCATGCATGTTACTTGGTGACTTTAGCTCTGCTAAGAAGTCCTCTGTTTTCCTGGCAACCCATTGCATGCTCCAATGGCTCTAGGGAAATAGCACTTGAAGGAATTTGTCTAGCATATAGAATAAAAAATGTACCTCTATTTGTTTTTGTTTTTGTAAATAATGGTTCAGTGTTTTATGTTTCATTGTTACTTTACTTTTTATCATTCTTCTATCCTTAAGTGTCTCTTAGTGATTATGGTGTTAGTTTTTTTTTTACTGGTTTGTAGTTTTTATTTTTTATATTTTTCTTTTTTGTTACTCTCAACAATTGGCATTGTTCTGCTTGGAAAAACATGCTTCAGTTTGATTCCCATTTCTGTATTTCTTCTAATTCTCTTTGTAGAATTTCATTATTTAGTGCTTTTGTTATTTTCTATAATAAGTTATATAATCATCTGCAAGTGATCTAATTTTTGTTTCTGAATAATGCAATTTGGAAGGTCATTATGTAATTTAGAAACAGTAGAGTTAAACTGTTCCTTGAGGTACACCTGAGTTTATTGTAATTTGTATTTATTTAGAGCCATTTATTGTAATAACAGTTTGTTCACTGTTTATTAGGAAATACTGAATCCGTTGATGTAATAAACCAGTAATGCTAAATTATATTAATTTTTTATGCACGCTATGGTGGTAGACTTTGTCGAATGCCTTAAAAATGTCGAATAAATTGGCATCTAGACAATCTATATTAGCTCATATTTGCTTAAATAACTAAGCCCCTTCGAAAAATCATCAATTAGTTCTATGAGTTGAGTTTCACATGACCTATATATTTCATAAAGCCATTCTGGTATGGAGTTAGGACATTATGTTTATCTAAGAGCTTTATGATGTTGCTACATATTGTGACAAGAAGTTTGACAAGCTTGTTTGACAAGAGGTTTGCTTTCAAGGTCAATATATTTTTGTTTTAATTCTGAGATTTAAATTATGTTTTTGTTTCAGATTAAATTACATTATTTGTGGTGTCAGACATGGGGTTCTTTTCCAGCTGCTCTCGAGCTCTGCTCTTTATTTTCAACTTTATTTTTTGGGTAAGTTTCTGAAAATGTGTAGCTTTGTTAGAAATTTACACTGTAAAAAAAAATAAATATAATGTGATATTTAATATTAATGATCAAAATGTTTTTTAATATTGATCATTTTTATTTCAACATAAATGAAATTGGCTAACAATGTTGTTTCTTGTTTCTTGAATGTAGAGTAATCTAGCAAACAGTTTTTTTTCCCCCAATCCATGTACATATGGTTTCTTCTCTATGTAGATATTTGTTTTTAAAATGGAAACGTGTTATGAGTATTAAGTTAATAACAATTTACAGATAGTATTAAACTATACCTGGTTCTTTGGTTCTTGTCTTTGTGATTAAACTCTACATAAATTTTAATACATAATTGATAAGTAATTTAGCACAATGATTTGGCTATCTAATTACACCAGATATAAACTTGGGTATTCTTTTTTGCATAATTTATTATTTTAAGACTTAATAATAATAATAATAATAATAATTCCTTTGATCTCATGACCAGCTGTCAGGTGCAGCCATCTTAGGTGTGGGAATATGGATTCTGGTTGACCCCCAACTTAAAGATTATATGAAACTGATCAAAGACAGTACACAGGATGAAGAGTTTCTCAAGACATCTGCTTATATTCTCATTGGCTTTGGTTCCTTTGTATTTCTTGTTGGCTTCTGTGGCTGTTGCGGGGCCATTAGAGGCAGCAAGTGCTTGCTGGGATTTGTGAGTATTACATTCTTTTGTTATTGTTATTTTGTTATTGTTATACATTTTTTTTTATACATAAATAAATTTTTGGAACTAGGTGGCAAAATAATAAAGTCCTTTACTTCCTTGACAACAGTAAAATTTATCAAATACTTACTATCCTGGATAGACAAGCTATAGGAACAAAGGAATCATAAAGCCCCTAGACTTCTAAGCCTTTGTCTCAACGCTTTACCTCTGGAGTTAACCTTCTCCATTTTTTCTGTACCTCAGCCCTGAAGAAATAACAAAAAAATTGTTTACTTAATTACACTTTTCATTGCCAGCAATAAAAGTAAAATATAGACACTTCAAGCAAATGAATTATACATCTCATTATCTGGTTATAAAAGAGTGAAATGCTTTCAAAATTAAGCCTTAGTGAAGTATTTAATAGTTTAATATCCATATCCAAAATATTGAATACAATTATTACATTCATTACATATTGTTTTTTTTTTGGCTCAACTGGGGGCCATTTTGTATCTGGGTGCTGGGACAAACTAATATAACAAACACAGCAAGTTCTGACCTGTGTCATTTATACAAAGCTTATATCAACTCACTCTGTCTGTATAGTAAAATGTTGGTACACTTTTCTTCTACACCCAATCTAGGATCAAGCTGAAATTTTGCACAATTATTTCTATTACCTGACAGAATCAATGAAAAAAAAATTAACCAATTAGTTAATTAACTATTGATAATTATTTATTTTGTTTTGTTTTTTTTAACAAGGGAAAAAAATTATACTTGACAGATGTGGTGGTATACATTGAACTAGTTGAACTAATTGATACAATTACTCTTAATATAAGCTTTTTTTTTTTTTTTTTAAAGTTTTTAAAAATCTTTTTTCTTTTTTCAGAGTAGTTTTTATACTCCCAGTGTATTAAAATGTATATTTATTCTATGAATTTATTTTTTTCTTCTTCAGTACATTTTTTTCCTGGTTGTAGTGTTTGCAGGAGAATTGGCTGCTGGCATCTATGTAGCAGTATTCAAAAATGATGTAAGTCTATGTGTCAACTAAATATTTTTATATTTAGAAAATCCTTTAATAGTATTTAAAACTTTTTAATAGTAATAAAGCCATCAACTATTTCTAGGTCTTTATTTCAGAATAAATGTATTGCTAGCTTTGTTAATCATTTTGAATAACACTGTTACTAAATATTGTTAACAACAGGTGATAAAATTATTACTGGAAATACAACATAAAACTATGGTTAAGTGCTGGTCTAAACTAATGTATTTGATGTGTCAGATGTATTCTGTCTAATGCCACCTTGAACTGAGAGGAACAGGTCCCAAGAGTTGTGCAACTTTTTGTTGTATCAGGACATTAGGATAACACTGGCCAAACATTCACTTGTGTTTGTCAACTCAACTATTGATTGGCCCTGGGTGATGTGGGAATGCAGCCAACTGAGATAGCCAGTCACATAGTCTACTACAGCTTTAAAAGTCGTAGAGCATCATGTGTTAAGGGCCACTTGTTGAGGCTCTTGTTTCTTTTTTGTTTGTGTAACTTAGATATGATTAAACTACCTCTTTAATTTTTTTTCCCTTGCTGTTTTTATTTTAAATTTAATGTTACATTGATTACCAACATGGAAGGTGTTTGTGATTCATTTCCCTTACAAAATATTGATTTTTTTTGTTTGCTTCCTATTACACATGTACTTGCACATTTTTACTTCCTGCTCTATTTCTGAATCTGTTTGTTGCCCAATGTGTTATTACACTGGCATTGTCTAGACCAGTGGTTCCCAACCATTTTTAAAGTAATATATACAATTTACAATGTATAATCAAAGTACTGCAAATTTTATGTCCATATTAAATTTAGGACCACTGAAGCCCTCTCTATCCTCATTTAGGTGATGTGCACAATTGTTAAAAAATCATTAGTAATTCTTTTCAAGAGTATGCTGACTGGCTTAGGGGTCATAACTGTCTGAATTACCAATTGAAAACTTTTGATTCATTCCTTGCTGCCTACATTCTACAGTGTTTTCTTGCTGTTTGCAGTCCAGGAGGACAAAAAACAACCCACTATATTATCTTGGGATATCATAAGTAGAAGCTTTTTATAAGTGGAACTGGGCAAATATGGGAAAGAATGATCAGTATAAGTTGAGTTCTCCTTTCAGACCATGCGGTCTATAGGGCAGATGATGTAAAAGTTAATGAGGGTGTCATGTGGCCAGCATAATGACCAACCGTCTTAACTTTTCCCCACCTTTTGTCAGTAAAGCATTAAAACTGGGTGGACTCAGATGCACCCAAAGATCCCAAAATTAAAATCCCAGTTTTATCCAGAATTCTAATGCAGGATCCTGTTCGGAAGCCAAGCACTTTACCACTCAGTATAGTTGAGAATAATAAAAAAAATATGTCTACTGTTTATTTCTTGTTCTCAATACTTCACATACATTAGATCTGTCTTTTTATACTAGTGCATTATTTGTAACAATAATTAATCAAGAGGGATGGATATTTTACTAGACATTATCCTATCAGCTAGGAACTTATCACTGGTGAGTCTAAAAAATCTAATTCTGATACTTACTGTGTAAAAAAGGAGGTTCTACTGTAAACGTTTATGATATTAAATACATTATCCACTGGTTTGAAATTATACCATGGATCTTATTTAAATAAGTTATTAAAAATTAACACTATTTTGAAGTTTGAGATAAAATCCTGGCCAACTAACTATTTGCACACTACTCTTAAACACAGTTTTTTTTTTTGGTTAAGTTTTTCTCGTTAAAAACAAAGTAAGTTTCATTTTGTTGTAGATTGATAGCAAATTGAAGACTGGCTTGGTGGATTCGATCAAGGAAAAATATAAAGGTGATATGCAGACCACTTGGGACTTAGTGCAGAAAGAGGTAGGCCATTCCTCTTAGTTTTCTTCACCTATACATCTAGTGTATTTGTGTAACATATATTTAGCATTATTTTTTGTATTTGCTAAAGCTGATAAAGTTAAGTACCGAGCCTTGCTTGGTTGAATGGTTAGATCTCTGAGCTCATTTCGGAAATGTTTGTGTTTGTCTTTTTATATGAACTAGAGTAGGAATCACAGTTGAAGTTATGAAAGAAAAAAAAGTATCCATTAGTTTTAGAAATTTAAAGCCAAAATTAATTTTACAATAATGAAAGATTTTCAAACCTATATAAAGATCAACTTACAATGAGCTGAGATTTTTTTACCATTTATATACATGTACATTGAAATTATAAAGAAAATCATTAGAGATATTTTCCAAATAAAATATATATATATAAATATTTATTCATACATATAAGAATTGCTTGAATTAGAGTATAGGATTACTTTGGTTACAATGGAGAACTTTGAAATGATAAATTGAGAACTTAAAAATGAGTTTCCTTGTCACCCTAGAAGTAGTTTGGCATATTGAGGTTCTTTTGAAAATGAGTTTGAAGCCTAGATTAATGCAAGTTTAATTTTAATAGCTGTTTTCAATTACTTTTTTTTTAAATTAAGAAGCCAAAAAAAAAAGAAAAGACCACAATTAAATAAAAACTACTTTTGTTGAGTATAAAAAGATTAAAATATTTGTAAAGGGGAAGTAATGTGTTTCTGAAATCTGATACACCTTGTTCTTCCCCAGCAATAAGTCTTTAGCATATTGGTATACACAGATTGTAAACATCTGGCTGTCTGTAGCCATATGATAGATATAGGTATATTTTGTTACCTTTTTAAGTTAGACATTTCCAAACTGCCAGAATTTCATAAATGTATTTTTTCCATGTTTCTGGAACAACATACATATAACTTTTGACCCTTATGCTTGGAATGCTAAGCAATACATTTCAGGACACTATAACTTGCTCTAATTACCTTCAAAAGGATTTTGGAATCATTAAAAATTAATTTTAATTTTTTTTTAACAAAAATAATTCTTAACCTTTAAGTAAGCTTGCAAATTAAAAGCTATTTAAATTAAGAGTACAAAGTAAGTTTGTATTATAACATTATATCAAGGTGCCCCCTACTGATCCCCATATGGTCTAAAGTAATATGATTTTAAAGAATTGTTTGGTGTGTTTTTCATGTGAAAAATAACTGAACAAATTATTATTGTAATGATATTTCTCACTTATTTTACATTTAATTTTTGGCCAAACGGAGAAATTAGCATTTCAATAGCTTTGTATTTTTATTTTATCAAAAGCTAACATATGACACAAAACTGATAGCAGCTTTTCATCTAATGGGGTCCTTAAAATAAAATACAGAATATTTGAAACATTTTGGGGACAAGCATACCCCTCTGTGTACACAGAAGACATGTCACTGTGCATAATAAATTAAATTTGGACCTTAAAAGTGAATACCTCTGCTATTTATATATATTTGCTTCCATTGATAAACATGAAGTCTATCTTCAACTCAAGGAACCTAACAATTTCTTCCTTTAGATTCCATATTGATCTAATGATTGGTCAGTGAATACAACTGTGTTGCTGAACATCAGAATGTTTTAATTCTGAATCTTAACATACTTTTCGGGACTGCCAGCCAGGACTGGCCTTGGATAATTGAAGGCCATAGGTGAAGTGAATTTGGTGGCCCTAAATAATATAAGAATATAAAAAAAAGGAAAAAAACGAAAATTATGCAACTTATTAAAGAAAAAGTTTCGCTATTCCTTTTATTTAATAAAAAGCATAGCCCCTGTGCGTGAATTTTACCAATCATGGACCTTAGCAGCGCCTTTTAACAATCATGGACCTTAGCAGCGGCATACTTTGATTATGTCTAGGGACAGCCCCTGAGAATAATACATACTTATGGTTTGGATATTTTCTTTATTTTATTAAAAAGGTTGTTTTTCTCAGTCAAAGCTCCATCAGTTGTTACCATTGCCATCTTGTACAACCCAACTCAACTCTTTCAACACAGTTCTCCATAGCATTGAATAAATACTGGCCAGGGCTTATGTCTTTTACTGAATTTATATAGTATTGCTATTAAATATAATCTTGTTTTTTTTTTTTTTAACTCTTTAGAAAGACGTTCAGAGACAATGTTTCTTTAGCCTCTCTATTATAAGTGATAAGGATAAAAAGTTTCAATAATTTCTATAGATATTTACAATGATTTATTTATGTTTTCACAGGCCCCCATAAAACACTTCGGCGGACCGCATGTGGGTCCGCGGGCTGTAATTTGCCCACCCCTGATTTAGTGCATAGCTTTTTGTAAATAATTTGTTACTTTTATCATTATACTGAAAACTCCAACTAAATAAACAGCATAACAGAATTAGATTTGGCTAATACGTTTTGTCCATTTTTCTGACCATTTTCATATTTTCTAGCTAAAATGCTGTGGTGGAGATTCTTTCTCGGATTATCAGAACAGTACATGGAGTCGCGAGCAATCAGCTGTAAGTTCTCTTATAGTGAAGATACATAGCATAAAAATCAATTTTAATAAAGCTTTTTTTTTAACTAGACTGAAATAAAAAAAAAAGAGATTAAGAAACCAAAAAAAAAAAAAATATATATCTGATAAAAAATTTTTTTGGTTTCCTATCTCTTTTTTCTCTGGTGCAGCTGGTGGGTAAAGCTAGCAATTCTTTTATAATAAATTAATCTTGTATACCCATGGGAGGTAGGGTCACAATCAAACCTATTCACTTGACTCAATGCTTCAATTGACACCAGCCTAATTAGGGTTCCTCTTTCCTTGAGGATGTCTTCCCTGTTGTATGGTATATGTCCTGGTATATGTCCTGGTCTCAGTGGTCACTTGTTTGAACCCTGCCCACAGCCCTCCTGCAGGTTTGAGCTAGGACATAAACTTCAATCCTGAAGGAAGGGTCAAAACTAACAAGTCAACTAAAATCATCTGATTTAGTTTTTTGCTGTGATAGATTTTCTTTTTGGTTTGGCTAAAATATTAAGCTGGGTAATGCATTTCTGGATGATTGTTTTTTCCTGACACTATTTATTCAGGCTCTTAAAATGATTAAAATTAAAGCAGTACAAATATAAAATGTGCACACCTTATGGTGTCAGTTTTTGCTTCAACAGTTTATGTTATTGGTGTTAATAAAGTTTGGTTTTGTCTAGCACTGTTAATATCCTTAATATCCTTTTTTTTAAAACAATCAATTAATTTAAAGTAGGCCTAAATAATGCTGGATAAAAAAACTAATAAAAACTAAAAATGACTTTGATCAATATTTCCAAAGTTTCGCCAATTCTTTTCTTCACAGGATGTCAAGATTCCAGAAAGCTGTTGTGAATTGGTGAATGGAGTTGCCAGAAATAAAACTCTCTGCATGGAAGCCACAACTGGTTATTTCTACACAAAAGTAAGTTCTCTTTACAATTATGGATTAGGTACTTTTATAAAACTTAACTACATACATTTTTTTGTAGGATTTTATACAGACTTCAAAATTTCATACTCATTCAAAAGCAACAAATTAAGCAACTAATAACATATCTGATTGACAAAAAATATTGTATATTCTTGTAATTGGAGTAAGCAACAGTTGTAAAGCATAAATTATAAATTACAATAAGAAACAACAATCTATTAATTATAAATTAAATTAAGAAATAACAATCTAAATTTTTTTTATAAACAAAAAAATAATATGGTAATAAATATCTAAGAATTATTTTTTTTGCATTTGTAATTGTTATTATTAATTGTTATTGTGTTTCACTAGGGCTGCCGAGAAGCTTTGTTGGACTGGGTGAGCAGCCACAGTGCAATATTGATTGGTGTAGGCTGTGGTATTGCAGGTCTTGAGGTTAGTTGGCACTTTATTGTCTTTGATTTGAAGTAATTTGTACATAGAATTTCTTAAAGAATTCTTTAATGTTTTTTTTTTGTTTGTTTGTTTTTTTACCAAATTTGTTAGTGTTAATGCATAAAATGTGTTTCAATATCATCTTTCCTAAAACTATCTACTTCAGTTGAAAGTAAAGGTTCCTTAGAGATGTTATGGCATTTTGTGTCATGGCATTGAGCTTTACATCATCTGCCTTATAGACCACAAGGTCTGGAAGGGGAACTTTACTTTACATTAAGCAGCAGATAATGCAAAGTTTACTGCGACACTCTTGTTCAACATACCACATTATTGATTTACATCTGAGTTGAGAGTCTTTGTCTCTTAAGAAGTATGCTTGTAGAAACAGCTGGAAGATGTCAGTAAGGCATCAAGATGACGATTAGGAGTGCATACCATGTGGTCAGGTAGTCATGCATTGAGGTCATAATAATAATAATAATAAGTCTTGTCTCTCAGTCCAAAGTTTAGTGAAGAATGCAGTATTTCCCGTAGCTGCGCAGTCCCAGCTGTGATCTACATATTTTGCCACATCTAGGGCAAACAAAACCATTGTCCGCAGGTGGTTGATCTAGATTTTCCTTTTGCCGCGTTTGTCCTCGGCAGCAGATTTTCTTTTGGTCTCTAATGTGTATCCTGCTGCCTTTGTGAGTGACCTCCTGCGGTCTCGTTCCGACTCCGCATACAGCTAGGTGCTCTTCTATGTCAGCCAAGGAAAGTTGACGCCTAAGCTGGTTTTTGAAGCGTTTCCATGGGGTCCCTCTGTTACGTCGACCACCTTTTAGCTGACCAAAAAATATTATACCTCTATTACCCTTAAAATACATTAACATTTATACATATCCTAGTTATTGATTTTTTTGTTATCAGATTCGACTTTATCCTTTCAGATCATTGGTTTGATTTGTGCCATCTGTTTCTGTCGTCATATTGACAAAGACAAATACGAAAGCTAAGTCTCTCCTGAATATCTCTGCTCTTTGAAAAGCTGAACAATAAGTGAGGAGAAACACTGCACTCTGGAAGGACATGACTTGTGCTTGTTTAAAAACTGTCTTTAAAGGCTTATTAAAGAATAGTATTAAACAATAGTATATCTCTGTGCATTTGATAATAATGATACAATTGTGAATGTAGCTTAACTAGCATTTTTGTAAGATAAGCCTTTTTTTTAAAATTAATTGTTAGTCATAATTATGTAGGCACAATGATCTTCCACTTAGTCTAAATATAAATTGGTAGCTGTTTCATTTCTTATAGACTTGTTTCCTTTCAACATGCTAAACTATGTCTAGTCTTAGAATTTAGAAGCAAACTATTTATTGGTTAATTTTAGTATGTGAAGGTCGTACCATAACTATATAACTTTGTGAAGTTAATTGTTTCATGTACATTGCTGTTATATTTAAAAAAATAACTTAAATAAATGTAAGCTTATTTTAAATTATGGAATAAATTTGAAAACATTGTTATTATATTTTGTCAAATGTACAACGGTGCATTATAAAATGTAATAGAAAACAAACATTATCAAAAATAAATTTTAAAAATGGTGAAACAGTCTTTTTTTTTTTCTGTATACATACTTACACACATACATACATACGTATGCAATATTTCTCAGTTTAGAAGAAAAAAAACAAAAAAAAACAAACTAAAAATTAATAGAAAATCCTTTTACACATTTTTTAAACATTTTTTTCCTGCATAATGCAGTATTTTCTGTATTTCTTATTTAATGTAAATATATTTTAAAAGATGTATGCGTATGATTGATAAATAAACTATTTTTTTTTTACTTAAGGTTGTAACTAGTATTAAACATTTTGCTATTGATAAAATTCTATTTTCACTGCTATCTACAATTGACTTTTGATACACTTCATAATCTGAGGTAAATTCATGTAATCACAGTATACGTTAGTATGTTTTTTTTAAAGAAATTAGGCTTCATTATAGTACAGTATGTGAAATCTGAAATCAAATGTTTTTTTTTTTAGGTCAATAATGTTTTCTTTTCATCTGTTTTTTTTATAGCCTTTAAGACAATATCTTATTACATCATCAATAGAATGTTCTTGACATATACTGTGACATTTTTTTAAAGTACATCTAACCTTTGGTAACCCCTGCAGCCAAGTAAATGTCAAGACTATCAAAGAGTCAACTGTATTTTAACTTAATATTTTATATATTTTAATATATATTTTTAATGTTAAAAAAATAATTCCAGATAATTTCAGATAATTTTTTATTTATAAATTTTGTGTGTGTGACAGCAACGTTTGTCTTCATACTGTTACTCTGTAAGTATTTTTATCAATTTGCGTCCCTAAAAAATGTAATTCATTCATGATTTTTAAGTTACTAGTGAATTTCATTTTTGTCAGTAGAGATTAATGAAAAAAAAAAATTTGGTGGCTCTGATTCAAACTAACACAGGAAGACATGCCAGAATATGTTATTAAATCAACCAACCAAGGAAGATCTTATTATATGGCATACATTTTTAAAATAAATACTTAAATTTCTAAATCAATTAGGTCAATAACAAGCCAAAACATTGTTTGCACTTCCAGCCATTCATTTTACCAGCCAAAAACTGTTCATGCCAAGTCTTACAGCCATATAGTGTACATGGCTCTCTTGTTGATGTACCAATAACATGTGTCCACATTTTTATTGACAACAAAAAATTAAAACATTGCTTGTTCACAAAGATCCACTCACCAGTTGACTGACCCAGTTCTTGTTTAGCTCAATGTTTTGTTCCTAGCTCACCCCCACTTTTTTGATGGACACATCCCATTTCTAGCTCAGCAATTTATTCCTTTTGATGCACAGTATCCACCTTATGGTTCGGATTTCTGTCAAAGTTTTACTTCCCTTGCTGCTACACAATAAATAATTTACTATATGGACTAGACATAACACTTGAGAACATTTGTGACTCAAAGTCACATTTTGCCTCAAATTTTTTTTCCAAGTTACTTGTGTGCATTTTCTTTTATGAATTTGATTAATTTTGGGTGACTGTTTGTTTGAATATTTTGTATGTAGTCTGACTTTGACAAAATTCTAAAAATTAAACAAACTCTCTTTGTTTGATCAATGTTTACTTTTAGTTTTGGGTTCCACTTCTGCCAAGAAGATAGATCTTATAAGTATAAATACTTTTCAGTCCTATTTGTTTTCTGTTCCAGTGTCAACCCTATTTTATTTTACTTTTTTTTTTATTAAAGATGTTTTTCTGTTGCTATTAAAAATGATCAAATGTTAAAATTTGATATTAAAAAATTATGAGATATAGACTCGGCTTACATTTTTCTTGTAACATTAGCATTCTATGTCTCCCCCATTAAAAAATAATTTGGCTTTGTCGTAGATGAAATATTTACAATCATTAATGATAATGTACAAAAATTGAGTTGATTTAAGAAATTGTGCCTCTAATCAATGAAAGAATCTTGTAAATCATTGAATAAAATAAAATAAATTTAATTTTTACTCTGCATTGTTATGAAAATGCTATAATTCAATCAATTCAATATAACAAGTAGTTTGGTTCTACATGTATGTACAATGCAATAAATGTTAGAAACTGGAGCTTCATGTCATTGTGAAATTCTATTCAGTTTCTTTGTTTTAACACCGAGTGCATACAGTGTTATTTTTACTATGTGCAATGCTACTGTCCATACTGTCTTTTAGAACCTAGTCCATTTCTACTGTTTTATCTTTTTATATATTTATATATTAAAATGTAAGAACAGATGTCCTCTAAAGTGGTCCTTCAGTGATGTGTGCACTCATCTGGTTGTTGCTATATTACAGATGAAACACAGGGTTCAATTATTTTGCTTTTAGCCTAAATTGAACACCTTCAGAGTGATCTGAGTCTTTATTAGATATGCATTACTTACACCAAAAACTCTTACCATCTGACACAATCTTTAGATATAATTTGTTATTTATTTTAATTTTCAGCACTGCAAGATTTTTTTTCTTCAAAGTAACTTTATGACTTTTGTCTGCGATTTATTTTCTATAGCCAATTGTGACCAATTTTACACATTAAGACATTTACAAGAAATGTTGGAAATTCTGCCGTGAAGAGTTGTAGTTCTTAGTCACTGGCAATAATTTGATAGATTGATTGGTTGAATGCTAAAAGAGTGGGATGCACCACAGGGCTACTGTTAATGGATATAATAACTAGTCTTTAATGTGGCAATTGTTAACTGTTAACAGGGTGTGATAGAAGTATCTTGGGTTAAGATGCTCTGCCGCATTCATGTATTGTGGTGATCAATTGTGATATTTTAGCTTTATTGTGTTTTTTTTTCTATTATATTTTTAATAAATGTTATATATTTTTTTAAAATAAAAAAAGCCTTGGACAATTGTATAAAATTTAGTAATATTTCCTTTGTTTTACTAGTTGATACATTATGCCTGTAGATAATCACATGCGTAGTCAACACACACACACTACTTTTATTGATAACTTGTTGTGTCATTCTTTTCCTCCTTTTTTTTAAATGCCTGAAACGTTTGCAATTTTGTTTAGCAAAAAAAAAAACATGCCACAAATAAAGTGTTGGCATTAAATTTTTTATATGGCCAAATTAGTAAAAAAGCAATAAATGAAAACTTGTGAATATATTGTTGGATAGCAACCATTGCCTTTGAAAAAAAAAAGTTTTGAGTCGGTAAAGGTTCAAAAACTGATGATCATCGTAACACCTTATTTCAGTGAGCATAAGACTCAGCTGACATACTCTACAATACATGCTACATGTAGTGTCTAAATCTCAAACATGTTTCTACATGTAAAGTCAAAATCTCCAAAAAAAATATGCTCTATGCTTTTAAGCATCAGGAATTTATAGCTTCAAATTTTGTACAAAGCTTTTATCAGCTCACTCTGTTTGTCTGGTACAATTTTTGTACACATTAAAGCATCAAGTAGAAACTTTACTCAATTACTTGTTGCACCTTACAAAACATTTATCCATCAAAAAAAATTTCATTTATTCATAAATTCAATGACAATACATGAAACAATAAAAAAAACAAAAAAAACAAATTAGTTAATCAATTAGTGATAATTCATTAATTTTGTTTCATAGAAAGAAAGGAACTTATTCCTGCAGTATTGAGATATGTGGCAGTGATTTTGCAGTTCTTCCCCTTAGATAAGTTTGTTTTTAATATTTTTGTTTGATATTTTGTTTGTTTTAATTTGTCCCAATTTAAATGTTCACTATTGAGTAGATAACTCTATATATTAATATATTTTCTCTAAATGTATTGAATATTTAAAATTCTAGAAATAATATAAAATTACTTCATATTATCTAGATTATAATAAAATTAAATCCTTTATACATTTTTTATCATTGTTGGTGCTTCTCACTCTCAGTGAACTATGACAAAGATGGGTTTTAATTTTGTATGCAATATTTTTTGGTATCCTATGCTTTTCTTCTTGTAATTAAAATCAATATATTTTAAAATGTGTGTCTTGGTATACTCAATAAATCATTTCTTAAAGTACTTTTTGATTTCTTGCTCTTTATGTCATGTGATCAGATTGTGTTTGTGAGCTTACATTTTAGTTTAATACCAACAAAAGAGTACCGTTTTATACATTTTAGTTCCCAAATATAGAGAACTGAATGAAGGTGAATTCTATACAAAATATGTCATTTACAGATAATAAAAGTGTTTGCTCCTGTTACTATTTTATATTTAAAAAAAAAAGTAATGATTCGGACAGATGTTGTAAATTTCCTATGTTTCTGTGGCAAGCAGAATGACATCTTTAATGTTCCCTAACATGTTATTAGAGCTGAGTGGACTCAAGGATACTGTACTCTTTGAACTTCTGAAACACCTCTCCCATTTATTTGGACTAAAAAAAATCTTAAAAATTAATAAACTTCAAAACAGACTTCCTTTGCAGAATTTTATTAGCTGAAGAAAAATGGTAAAATATTAACATTAAATCTGTTTTAACATTGGTAACTGGTTTTATTCATTTTCATGAACTCATTCTATCTTTGGTTCCTCATGTTCATCCACTATGCAGCACAAATACTACCTCTGACTATAACACATCAGTCATCACTGGGCTTTGGACTACAGACATAATGGTACTCAAGCTAATGCTTTACCATTCATCTACCACATCCACTGTAGCAAATAATAAATTTTGATAAAGACAAATGTTTACTCAACTAAAAAATTTAATCATTGTTATACAGATTTTTGTCTAAGCCTGAAGACTTGTGAATTAGTGATTAAAGTACTGTTAGAAAAGATTTAATTAAAACATTGTTTTAAACCATGGCTCATTGATAAAATTGTTACAAGTTCTTGCTTTGTATAGCAATCAAAGAAATAGTTTCTCTGATGCATGTTGTTGCCTTGTGCTTTAACACTAAGGAAAGCTCCTTTGCCAGTGCTGACATTGATCTATCTTAATGTAACACCCAGTTTCTGGGCCACAGCTAGCCTAATTAGACTTTGTAGCTTCCAAGATGTTAGATATGAAAGAACCTGATCATGAGACAGGAAATGAAGGCGGTAGCAACGGCTTTCTCTCCCAGTGTCACTATCTGTGTAGAGATCTATGAGAACAACATTGACAACTACATCCCCAGCAATGTCACGAACAATACTGTAGAGTTCAGTTTCTTGGAAGTCTCCATTTTCCCAGAAACTCAGGTCGTGAACAAATTTCATTGGGAATAAACTAAAAGGCAAGTATTTCACTGGGAAAGAGATTTCTTGAAATTGTGTTACAAATTTTGGACTGCCAGAATAAAGCAGACGTGGGTCTGGAATATCACATATGCTGATGGCTGCAGCATCAAGTTTAAAAAGAGCAACACAAAAATTAGCCAGTGGTGTTTTTACTGTAAATGTTAGTCCAACAGTTCTAGAACTTAACTCAGAACCAATTGTTGATGATGGATAACTGGAATCAATGCTGATAATCTTGATGTGAGATACAGAATCTACTCCTTTCACTTTTATTGTTTGTGAGCCTTTGTAATCTTTTATGTGCAGATTATGATTTATAAATAAACTGGAATTTGTTAAAGTTGAATCTAGTGCTCTAACTAATGATTCATATGGTGAATAGGATGCTACGTCATGTTCAAGTAGAAATTTGTCCTGATGGAAATTGTCAGACTGACCAGCAATGCTACCTGTATCACTGGAGAGTTTAAAGACTGCCACAAGTTCATGCTGGGATGGCAAAATGTTTGGTGCTATTGGACACTGTACATAACACTGACCTGAAACAATAACACCAGAAGAAACATCACATTCCACAACTTCAGTTGGTAAAATTTGATCTTCATTCAACTTCAACAGCAGATCAGGCAAATTTTCTAACAGGGAAGCACGAAAGTGATACATCTTATTTTCTATGCTACCACTTGTAAAATCTATTTGATCTATGCCTGTTGGTTTTAGTGTTCCAGAACTCGTAAAATCTGTATTATCCAGACAATGTTGGCTGACACCACCACTTGTTTCCAAAGGTTTGTTTTTTAAAAGCAGATACACAGACTCAGGGTTGTCAACGACACAGTGATGAAGACAATTATCAGACAGATGAGAATCCAGTGTTGACTTAAATGTCTCATCCAGTCCATGTTTCAGCAAACTAGTTTTTACTTTTAAACTAGTGTTCACTTCATTCTTTCTTTCTTTCTCTTCTACTGTCACTTCTATTAACTCTTCTTCACTCCTTTCTGGCAAAGATTCCTGTTCCAGATTCTTGCTTACAAATACCCCTGAGGTATAGCCAGGAAGAACTTGCCAGGATGGTGGATCAGGAACTACACTCACCCTCATATTAAAAGCCAGTAACTTTTCCAATGTTTTTCTAAGTATACACAGTGGATGGTCTTCCTTGTGTAACAAATCTCTGTGAAACAAACAAAAACACTCATTGATAAAAACAAATTATGAAAACACCAATTAATGTTATAAGGACAAGGTATTTGTTAATACAGCTACATTTTGTCTCGAAAGCCAATAGATGCGCCAAGATGAATCACTGGTTTTGGTTTAGTCTTGAGATGGGGCAGAATCTGGTGTGGCTAATCAAGCTAATTCTAGAGGGCAGACTTTGCCACAATTCTTACATGTGTATGCATCTGATTCAGGGCTAGTGGACAAAGGCAACTTTTTTTTTTCCCCTCTTGATTAAGGCTGCTTCAATTCTTTTTTACTTTTGTTCTCAGCGAGAACATTTAGTCAACCTACTTCATATAATAATAATGGCAATGTCTTCGGTCTGAGAACTAAGAATGAGTGCAGTGTTTCAAATGACTACGCAAACCCAGTTGCGACCTGTATATTTTTCCACATCTGATGCGGCTGTTGTCTGTCTGGGGTCTATTTTAGTTTTCTTTACATCTTCATCATGTCTTCTACAAGGGCTTTTCATTGCACCTCAAATGTATGTCCGGTGGCCTTCATGAGACTCTCCAACTGTCTCTTCCAGAGACCATCTGCTGTCAGTGAGGGCAAAATGGCCCTTGAGTTGACCTTTATAGCGTAATGGAATGGGACAGACAAAAAGAACAGCACCAACAATTACATAACTTACTTGTCCAACTTGTCCACTAGATACTGGGAACAGGAGAAGCAACTCTCACCACAAGTAACAACTCCCCTAAGTTTGATATCATCCTGTACTCTAATTGGCTCAGCCTTTTCAAATATGTGTGTCAGTGCACCATCAGTACTGAAACTTTTGTCCTGAAACCTGCAGAAAATAAATCACATTCTTCAGCTATGGAAACATGAAGACAGAAATAATATACAATATTATTTAGTAGATTTCTAGAAACAAATTTATACTAATATACAGTGCTATATACCATATTAAGTCCATATATTTTTTATTTATAGGTTATGGATGTAACTTCAAAAATAAAGATATGCATGACTTAGTCCAAACCTCCTATAAGACAATAGGGGATTGGGCAGGCAAGGTCCAAACACTGGACTATCAAGACAACAGTCCAAGTGAATAGCCATCCATTACAGTATAATCTCAGATATTATGTGCAGGATTTTAATGAATTGTAGTATATAGCAAGGGAATATATTGAGTTATGGGGTATAGGTGAACTCTTCATGTCTTTGTATTTTTCAGTCATCTTTTTGGAAATTATTGAATAGCAGCCATTACGGTCATAGGGCAGCATGGTGTGAATGACAAATGGTGTGAATGTTGGTATTGAATGGAAGGAGGTTAAAAAAGAGGAAGGAGGATAATATGGACATGAACAGAGTTTCAAATATTATGAAACATTCTTTATAAGAATATTAAAGTGTTTATTATAAAATAGAACCTGAGAATGTCTGCTTATTTTGAAGAGTCTATGATTTGATGTCACTAAGCTGCAGTAAAAAATAACTACTGTGGTAAATCAATAGATTCATTTCACCACAATGTATGTTAGTTGCTAATAGGCTTAACGCTGAGCAGTAAAAAACATTGTTTTGATATTTGCAGTTTACCTGAAACCTGTGCTGTGATAACCTGGAAAGCTTGATATGTCAAAAGTCAATATATTGTTTAGCAGAAATCCTGCATTAGCAGCCATGGCTAGGACCTGCCAACTATCATGCCATGATCTCATTGGCTGATCTGCTGGTGTTCCACCTTGACCTTTACATAGTGTGACAAAAACATGACCTTCATCTACAAGTATTTGATGACAGCTGGAAGACAAAAAAGAGTTTCAGTAAAAATTCATTATTTTTATTCCATACAAACAAAAATTCAATAAACAGGGGAAAGTAACCATTTTTTGGAACAGAAGCTTATTTGGGTACCTATAAGAATCTCCAAAAGTCAAGATTGTGCTTACTATAGTATAGAAACAATTATTTGAATCTTCCTGGAAGAAATCAGTCAACTGACTTTTGAACTATCATCATCAAATATCAACAATCATATTTGTTGAACAATCTTGTCCTTTGGATACAATGCTCACATTGAGGCATAAAAAATGCACAGAAAAATTGAGTTCACTTGAAGCAATAAATAATAAATATTAAAATGGTTTAGGCTGTTTAATGGACTAAAATAACTTTTTGCTTGTAAAGCTCTTTTTGCTTGAAGGCCATCACTCTTCGAAAAAAAAAAAGACTGGACATATAGCTGACAATAGTAATATCCTGTAAATTTTATTAGGAGCTAACATTTATTGGAAAAAAGAATATATGGGGTCCAAAATAATAATGTTTGAACACAGGAAAGTTAATTTGTACTTGCCTCTGATGAATCAGAAAATAGCGAAAAGTCAAAACCTATCTACACTTTTCAATACACATTTTATAAAGAGCAAGCATAAAAAAAAACAACAAACAAACCATTATCTACCTGGCAAAAAACTCTTCTAAGAGAGCTCTATTTTTCTTGATATTGTGCCTGTCAGCCAGTGGGAAGTTAAATATGATCCTATGATAATTTTTTAGTCGTACAACAGGATGAGAATGCAGTTCACGGGCATCTGTTTCAAATAAAACATCTACACCTGAGGAAGATTGGATTGAAAGGTTAAATGAATGGTTAAATGAATGGCTTAATGAATGGTTCAATCAATAGTTGAATGGTCAAAGAAATTAAATGAAATGACTTGGCAAGGAACTTTCAATAGTTTCCCTAAATTGACCAAATAATTTTTTACATTTCTGTGCAACTTTTACAAGTGGGAAGCGTGGTCGAGAGGCTAAGTGCGGCTTGAGCTTGGCTACCTAGAAGGGGGCTCGAGGTTTGACACCCGACTCGGGCAGAGTTGTGTTTACTGAGCGCCCAAAGGCAGCACGGGAAACCAACTCCTAGATACCCCCTCCCCCCCACTGGTCCACAAATGAGATTGGATCAAAGCGCTCTGAGCATGCTGTAAGCATGAAAGTAGCGCTATATAAAAAAAAAGCTATAAGTGAGTTTTTATATGATGCTTTTCTTTCTGTCTAATGTGATGTGTTTAAGGACTCAACATTACATTCAACTTCAAACTGCCTACGGGTCGCCAGCTAATTTTCCCTCAGGGTTGACTCCTGAAGCCTCTCCCATGATTGGGTATAGCTGCAAAGCAGCAGAGTTTTCGATTTAGAGTTTTCCTTCTCTTAGGTGGGTAGCCAGCCATGGCTGACAAGCCCTTCCTGCTCAAAGCTTACTGGTTTACTCACCTTCCTCCCTTCTCCAGTTAGTGAAAACAGTTCCACTGGTCTCAATATCACAAGGCCAGGAGTTGGAGGCTATTTAAGATGCATGCATTAATGAAGGATTTATAGGTTGTGAAGCGCTTAAATCCATTACCTCTTCCGGCAATGAAAACCTTGTGAAAGTTACTAAACTATGTCTATTAACATAAAACATGTCTTACCAATTTCTGTCAGGAAGTTAATGTTCTCTGAACCCAACTGAAGCTGCTGAATTGCATCTTTAGTCTGGATTGTTGAAGTAGTGACCAGTGGACCTACTAAATTTGCTTTTTTCATCAGAGAAACTGTAAATGAGAAATCACCATCACCGACTATCAAAACATTCCCAGGGCTTGGAGAATCCATGACTTCTTTTAAATTTGCACTGAAAAATATTTTATTAATAAATAAAATTCTTATGTGATAGACTATAAGTAGGTAAAGTCATTTATAAATAGTATAATGTGATTCAGAAAGCTGTGGTGATCATCCAGATTTAAATGTTTTTTTTAAATCTTAAGTCTATAATAAAAAAACAAATTTCCTGAAAAGCACATGTCAGGGGTATATACAATTAGGAGACATTAACTGATATCATCAAAGACGCTTAGTTTATGATGTGATTCTATGATCTTATCCAAAAGTTATAGTTTTAATTGTTTGCAAGCTAAATTCATTAAAACGCTGACATAGATTTAGTGAATGGTATACTATACACATTTATTAAAGTAGCTTTTCATTTAAAACTGATTCTGCCTCTCCATCTTAGGTTCATTAACATATCATTGAGCTTATCACATTGATAAAAAAGTCAAGCTTATCTTAGACTTTTTATGTCATATATATATGAGAACTGATCTCATCAGCATTTCCTTTCTGAAGAGAAAAATATGAAACAATTTGTTATTTTATACTGGGAGCTCTAATTTGAATAATATCTCTATTATCTCAAGGGAACTCCCTTTATTCGAACCCACCTTCTGTGGCTATGACAAGTCAAATTTACTTTTTGCTATAAATGGTGTGATAGTAAGCAAACTGTCACACCAATTTGTTCCCTTTTCATCAGTCCTAGCAACGAATGTCAATTGTTTCTTTAAAAAAGTCCAGATGCCTATTTTTTTAAAACTTTTTTACTTTTCCCAACACTCTAGCATAGGGTTGTCCAACATCTGGCAAAATGGGGTCATGTCATCTGTCCACCAACTATTAGCTTTTTATTAATCTGTTGTTTATTGCAATAGCATTTTATCCATCAATAGAATTCAATTGTTCATATTTTCTGGTTTAAATACACAGATTCAATACACAGATTCTCTCATAAATAGCTGAAAGATGACATTTTATGAACAGGTGTTTCTTGATTCAAGCCTGTTAGAAAAATAGACATGTTACTCAAAACGACTCAATCTCTGATGGCTGCCTGGTCATGCGGTATGTGTGCTGGACTGCTGGACTATCAATCCCATTTCTTGATGGTTCATACCCTGCCTGCTGCCATCACCCATCGTCCTGCAGGAGGTTTGGAGTAGAAAGTAAATTATAAATTAAATCTTCACCTCTGAAGGAACATCCGAAACATGCAGAACATTTACAAACTTTTTATGAAAAAATTCACCATTGAAAATAAGAATGTAGCAGATTTTTACTTGACTTCGTATGAGAAATATGATACTCAGGTCTGCACATATACTGATATATAGCAGTTGTACAGCATTGGATTTTATGAATTTAATGCCATGTTTTAATAAATATATATAATATATATATAATATAATAATATATATTTTGTGTCAATTTTTTAAAGTTTTTTTAGTCATCCATTATGATTGTCAGGGTCAATTTGGTTCTCTTTTGCTGCTAAAATAAGCTAAATAATTTCTTAAGTCTGGTATAGAGCTATTCGTGCATTTGGTGAAACTAGATTATTATTATTTAAAAAAGCGAAACTAGACAAAATATATATATACAGGTTTAGATCTACATGATAGGTCTAGGATGATTACCGAGTTAATCACTTTGTATGAAAAGTAGATCTAGATCAAAATCACAATATTTTAAATATATAATTTAGAATAACTAATAGCATTATCCCAAAATTACACAAAGATAAGAGAACATTCGATCCAAAATATAAATAGACATCTAGATCTACATACACGAAAATCCAGTAATAGACTAGATCTATGTCACTATATAGACGTCTGTCAAAGCATGTAGTCTATTATAAAAAGGTGAAATTCTAAAATCATGTAGGGAAAAAAATGCGAAGGGAAATAACTACAATTGCTTTTCTCAAATACCTCAATTCATTGCTTCATTGACAACCGTGTAGATTCCAAGACACTACACAGACTACACTAAGTATTTGACTAGAGTCTATAGTCTAGACTCTAGATCTAGTAACTAGCAAGGAACCTTGGTATCACAATGGAGTAGAAATCAATTAGAGACAATATAATTGATGCTTAACACTTGGTAACTTGGTAATAATATTGTAATAACTTCAAGTAAAGGCAACTCTACGAAGACAACAATGTTTATTTACATGACATGACAGTTACATAAAACAACATCTTCATTTAGCACTGTCTCTTCATCTTGGCTCTCAATGTGGGCGGAAGTCGTTATTCTCACAATGTCAATATCCTGTTCTAGTCCGTTCAGTAGAGGTGCCCACCTGTGCACTAGCCTGAATGATGGTGCGCAAGTCAGAGTCATTACATTACCCCCATCTTAGCACTTTTCGTCCCGAAAAGAAACACTGCAGCTGAAGTTTAACAGTTTAGGTGGAGGTCGATCAGTGGGAGCCACAGGCGGTAGGTAGGGTGTTCCCCACAAAGCCATCCGCATTGTTCTTCTCCAGTGCCACTTTCTCTTTCTCCAGTTGACCAGGCTGTTGTTGACACGATGACGTGGCCGTTTGACACACAGAGAGATAGTGTCGAGCACTGTTTTTGTCAGCACAGCCGTTGATACGACACGTTGTTTCAGCAGACGCCTCTCATGGAAGCTGCAGGTTCACATGCAACCATGTTGCAAACAAAGTCCGATTTACCGCATTCATCCACAACTAACAGTCTCGCGTCCAGAATATAGGTCTCCTCAAGTTCAAGTGGAAGATGTCTTCCTCTTGACAGCTCAGATTTAGAGTGGGTTGACTGACATTCATCCATGCCAATGTCGATGATGATGGTAGAAGTAGACATGTCTTGTTGATGGTTTTCTTGGCATCCACATTCACTGTGTGATGCGCCGCACGTACAGTTCATGCTAAACCTCTGGATACAGTTGTCGAGCTTCACATTTCCCTCGTGAGCACCGGCAGATAGGCAGAGGTCTTTAAGGTCCATAGCAACAGGCTTGGACGCAGACCCAACGTTGTCTTGGTCTGTCCGGCTCATTGAGGTACTCGTTGCAGTTAAATCAGGAACAAACGTTTCAGGCACATAACAGACTTCAGCTCCTTTGTTTGTTTCTTTCCTTTCGATTCGGTATATCCCATTGAGATCGTCGCAGCAATCGTTGTCAAGTTCCTCGCCTTGAAAGTCACCCCGTCAGACTTGCTCACAACACAGTCACAGACAGCGCTCCAATCCCCAGCGCCTACATCACCACTGTTTGTGCAGCCACAGTCCTGACCAGGCAGCTGCCCTTTCACAAACGAGTTTATGCCTTCTTTCGGTTGCGACACCATATGATCACTTTGGTCTATTTGTTCTTCCACTTCCAATACACTTTCATCTACGTTCAACATTATATCCCTGCTCATGTTCCTCATCATGATCCTTATCGTGTTCAATTGTTCCGTAAATTCATCCCCACACTCCTGGATCTTGTCAAAGACATCCACAATCCCAGGTTCAACTTCGAACTGGTAGGTCTCCGGATCTTCATCTTCCTCAATCAATGCTTGACGCAGACGAGCCGTAAGCCTTTCCTTGCTACCGAAGGGTTTTAAATCTCGGTCCCGAAGCTCTTGTCTCAGCTGTGTAATTGAGAGCTGATGTAATAGCTTCGAATATGTCATTGTAATCAAAGCCTACCTCCTCTCGTTGAGTTGCCTATAATCTCACTTCTGACACCAATGTAATAACTTCAAGTAAAGGCAACTCAACGAAGACAACAATGTTTATTTACATGACATGACAGTTACATAAAACAACATCTTCATTTAGCACTGTCTCTTCATCTTGACTCTCAACTTGGGCGGAAGTCGTTATTCTCACAATGTCAATATCCTGTTCTAGTCCGTTCAGTAGAGGTGCGCACCTGTGCACTAGCCTGAATGATGGTGCGCAAGTCAGAGTCATTACAATATCATTATTAATATCAAAAACTCATAAACATCTTAATTTGAGCCTGTTCATAACCCATCACTGTGATCTCACTTTTGTGACATTAATTTAGTAATTACTATATTCTATATCAGTATTATTGAGTATTAATTTAGCATTATCATTATATGATGTATGATTTTGTATCATATGTACTATCATGATATGTACAATTATGCCAGGAATATGTCAGACAGTACACACCACACATACACAACCATTTACCACTACTCACTACTGCTACTGACACTAGTACTTGTCTACTAGCTGTACTAGATCTAAATGATATCTAGATCTAGTCATACTAGTGACTAGTCAGACTAGAATAGGGCATAGCCACACTAGGGGTAGGGCCATAGGCTGGGATAGGATAGGGCCTATTGTTAAAACTTTTCACATGTAAATTATGAGTGAGTCTGGTGTGAATGTATATTTTTTGTTTTTCTAGTTATCATATTTTGTTTGGTGTAATGCACAAATTGTAACACAAATTTCCATATGGATAATAAAGATACTTATTATTATTAAATACAATAACTCTAGTCTAGATCAAGATGATTATAAATTATATTTATATTTTAAAAATATTTTTAGTTTATTTACACTCTATGTATAATTTATATTATTCTGTTTACTTTCACATGTAGATCACAGAAAAATGCTTGTACCTATATTTACATTGAAACTCAATCACAAGGTTGTTCCCCAAACTGTAGCTGTCGGTAAATATGATGGAAGACATCCTGCTCTCACTTGTGCTACCACTGGAGGAAAGGTTTGATACCCACGCTTTCTGAATTTTTATTTTATTGCTATGACAAATATAAACATGTTTCAAAAGTTTTCAAGAAAACTATATGATTGCATTTTTAGTATGAAATATCTTACAATATACTTTGATAGTAGTGTACATTTTCAATTGAATTTTTTGGAATTGAAATAAAAATCTGTTTAAATATTTATATTTGACAAAGAACCACATATTCTTTTTTAGAATCATTTCATCATTCATGTTTCCTTTTGTTTTGCTGAATTTAAAATGACTGATATTGCTTTAAGACGATCATTGCAATTTTTTTTTATATATTTAAATAATTTTATTGTCAAACATCACTAATGCAGAAATATTTGAAGAAACAGTTAAATTTTATATTTTAGACATCAATTTAAAAAATATTTAGAGAAAGCAGAAAATAATTTTTTTGCTTTTATGTTAATATCATTCAGGTTCTTGTGCACAGCCCTCACACAAAACGTCAAGAATATAATCAGGATATTAGTCTCCTGAATATCAACCAGCAGATTACTTCCCTTTCTGCTGGACGCCTTGACCCTGAGGCAGATGGTGACCTCTTGGTAGTCGGTAGTCCAACGAACATATTGGTTTATGACATCAACAATAATAGAGATGTATTTTACAAAGATGTGAGCATTTTCTATTTGAACATTTCAGTGAAAATTAAAAACAGAAAATTCTTTATATACCGGTACTACAAAGACATTTTTATGTCCAGAGGTGATAAACATTTTTAAAAATTATTTTCATTTCAAACTAAAAGTCTATATGAAATTTGAACTATTTTTCTCCTAATTGACAATACCATCGTTGATTTGACCTCATTAAATTATATTAATGTTTAATTTTATAAACTAGACTTTGTGTTATATAAAAAGAGCATGCATTTTCCTTTAAATCTATACCAAATACAACATTTTTTGATAACAAACAACAAAGCTATTGAAGCTTAATCATAACAGGTAGTGAAATAGTAATGAGCAAAATGAAGAATTCCTTCGAAACGTGGAAAAATAATAATGGAGAGAAAGAGTTAAAACTAAGAAAAAGTTTAGAAATAAAACAGATCTGCAAAGACTTGTAGCTCTAGTGACAAAATAATTACAATAAAATTAATGAATTGTTTCCAAAATTTGTGATATGTTTTAAACATATTATTTATTCAGGATTCATGAACACAAGAAAAAAAGAGATTAAAGAAAGTATGTAGTACACATTGATAATGTCACCAAAGTAAACATTTACTTTACTAAAAAGAAAACCTTGCATAAACACCAAGATTTATGTAAAAGTAAAATTATGATATTGCATAGTCATAAATTCAAACTGTCTTTTGTTCACAGTGCCCTGATGGAGCTAACACTGTTATCATAGGCTCGCTGGGTAGTTTTACATCTCCACTTGCTTTAGTTGGAGGCAACTGTTCCATTCAAGGCTACAATAAACTAGGGGAGGATACCTTTTGGACTGTAAGTAAATCAAGTTTATTGAATATACATGATTTTTAGTTCCTTAAACATTTCTTTTAAAGCAATTTTTATAGAAAAGATGAACTATCAAATAATTAACATCATTTTAATGCATTCTGAGAAAGTCACGTCCTCACTTTTAAGAATATTTTACATGATTGTTTCTATTATCTTCTCTTTTTTTGTTTTATCTTCAACAGCATTTTTTTTACTATCATTTCTAAAACATTTACATGAGAGAAAAGTTCACACAATTTTTGTTTGTATAAATTAGGTGACAGGCGACAATGTCCGGTCCCTCTGTTTGGCAGATTTTGATGGTGATGGCATGAATGAGGTAACTGATAGACCACTAATTTATAATCACTTTTTTCATTATTATTAGATTTTGTTTATGCTAAATATGAGGCAATGCCTTGGATTCTGGTAATTTAGGAAGAGTGCAGCATTTCACTTGACCATGCAAACCAGGTCCAACCTGCTTATTTTGCTGCATCTGATGCAGATAAAGCCTCTGTCCACTGATGTCCATTAAGTTATCTTTTCATCTTCTGCTCCTATCTTTGGGCCTTTTCTTTGGGCCTCCAATGTGTCTCCAGTGATCCTTGTGAGAACTCTCCAGTTGCTTTTTTCAGTGGCCCTCTTTTGCTAGCTGCTTTCCTTTCTGCCAGTGAGATAAAAATGACACTTGAGTAGATATTTATAGTGCTTCCAGAGGGGAGGAGCACTTCTTCTATTCCATCTTCCTTTAAGATCATCAAAAAAGATCACCTTTGGCATGTGGAAAAGTGTCCAAACCACCACAGCTGTTGTTTGGTAAGTAGCACATCTATACTGTCTACAACAGCCTCCAACAGAACATTATTATATGTAAGGTAGTCTTACCAGTGTATGCCCATCATAGAGTGAAGGCACATTTGATGCCTTGGAGCCTTAGAGGCTTCCTATAAAGCACCCATGTCTCAGGGGCCAACAGAAGTGTGTTGAGAACCACTGATTTATAGACAATTGTTTTTGTTGGTAGGCAAAGAGAGCTATTCTGCCATACTCTCAATTGGGTTTAAAAAAATGCCCTATACAAGTCTTAAAATGGCATCCACTCTGTTTGTTACAGCTTATTGTTGGATCAGAAGATTATGATATCCGTATATTTCGAGAAGATGAAATCATAGCTGAAATGACTGAAACAGAGGTTAGTGGATGTTGGTGATATTTATAACTTATTAAACACTAACAAATCTTTTTCTATATTTCATAATGACAGTAGTGTGCTATCAGTGTAAAGAAAATTAAGAAAAATGTAAAGTTGTACATTTTTCACATATGTATTTTATAGATTAGGTATATATAATGAAAAGCCAAAATTTGTAGAGTTATTAAATTAAAAATGTGGCTTAATTTTTAGCTTTTGAAAAGCATTTTATTAAAATTCATCAAAAAACATTTTCTGTTTTTTTTAATGTTTTTTTTTGACAGGTGATTACAAATCTATGTAGGCTGAATGAATATCGCTTTGGTTATGCTCTTTCTAATGGAACAGTTGGTGTCTATGATGGATCAATAAGAGCTTGGAGAATCAAAGTAAGACTTTCTTATATATTGTCATAAAATGTTTTCTTGATAAAGTTAATTTTTATTTGACTTAAATTATATGTCCGTCACATTCAATGTATTAATAATTTTGAAAGGATTATTTATCTAAGTTGCTTTGACTAGTTGAAGGGCCAATTAACATTTGAATAAACATTATGAACGTATTGTTCTCAGTCTAAGAACAGAGCTGTGACAACTCATGGTTTTGATCTGAATGGAGACGGTGTATTGGAACTTATCACTGGTTGGAGCAATGGAAAGGTAGATGAAGTTTTAATGTGCTAAAAAATGCTAAGTTATTTGATATTTTGATTTGCTTGCTTGCTTTTGATTTGTAGTTCTGTATTAACTACAGCAGTTAATTTCCTTTTTTCTTACGTTTAGGCTAAGAATTAGAGTAATGGCCTATAATTAGAACACTATATTTTTAATGATTATTGTACTACTGTTTAGATTGATGCCAGAAGTGATAAGACAGGGGAAGTAATATTTAAAGACAATTTTGATCACTCCGTTGCTGGTATAGTACAGGTATTTGTATTGTGTCATCTAAATGATTTTATGGTGCTAAGAATAATATTTTTTTTTTATAAATACTAAAGATATTGTAATTCGTGATTAAGAAAACATTTTTTTTTCTTTCTTTTTTTTTAAAAATAAATAGAATTTTCAATTTTCAAAAAAAACAAAAAAAAAACAGTTCACTGAAGAATTCTGTTAAATAAGATTGATATATTTTATTTGTACATCAATCACAGTTCGTAGTATGATATCTTATTTAAAATATAACCAACATGAGCTTATTGGCTTCCATGTAATGTAATATACAAACAGACAAACTAAGAGTTGAGAAGAATAAACTTTGGCATTAAAGGGAGATAACATTTTCCTGTATTTTGTTTTTCCATCAGGCAGACTATCGACTTGACAGCAATGCTAAGGGAGATCAAATGATCTGTGTCTCAGTGGAAGGAGAAGGTGATAATAAAAATCTGGATTTAATTTTTAGATTCCCTTTATAGAGGTAGCCTAATCATGGATGCAGTGGTACTCTTAAACTATCTTAGTTTGATCTAACGTAACATAAAAAAATAGTTTTAACAATGTATACTGTAAAAAAAAAATTGAAAGACATTTGTCTAATTTTTTTTTTTTACAAAGGTTTTAAAAATGTTCAAATTTGATAAAGGGAACTACCGGCCTAAAAGCTATATATATATATATATATATATCATTTGATATAAGTAATGATATACATATTTTTAAAATCCATCTTGCGAATTCATTCTACTGTAACCCACTTTTGGTCTTTGCTATAACTTCACTTCTAGAAAGATTTTAGCTTCATGAGTTTTCCATACAAATTGTATTTGTACTGATACTGTAATTCAGAACATATTTAAATTTAAAACATTTTTTTGGTATTACAAAAAAAAACAACTAAAAAAAAAGTCTTCCAAATATATAGAATTTTTATATAATAATAAAAAAAACATATTTAGTTATCTAAGTTTTTTTCATGTAACACTATAACGATTTAAAGTTTACTAGTATAGCATGTTTTCTTTCAGTAAAAGTTTACTAATATAGAATGTTTTCTTTCAGTAAAAGTTTTCTGATATTGAATGTTTTCTTTCAGTAAAAGTTTACTAATATAGAATGTTTTCTTTTAGTAAAAGGGTTTAACCCAGCTACTGGTGAAGCTGGCACCACATTGATGAATACAAATGTTGAACAAGAGACAATCAGAGAACTGAGTTTACGTAAACAGGTATGTCTATTTTCTCCAAGGTTTCTATCTTCCGCATGGGTTGGGCTGAAACATTTAATAGAACCCAAACCAAGCTCCTGTTCTTTAAAACTTAGTGTGTAAATAATTTCAGCGTTAACATTATTTGGTGAATTGAATGGCTGTCTGGTCATGTTGTTTGTGTGTCTGACTGTTTCTGGCATATTCTTCACCTGCCATCCTTCAGGAAGTTTGGACTTAGGTGTGATAATCTTCATTTATGATTGTGATCTCCTGATTACAGAGTCTAATGCTAAATGATAAGCTCTTTCATTACCTGGACTATAAAATAACTAAGAACTATGATGTTACCATGTTTGATATAGTAAGATTAAAGTCTATAGCTGTTTTTTTATTTTATTATTTTGTTGATATAATTTTGTTTTTAAATTAAAGAACCTTATGCTGGAATTAAAGAATTATGCTGAAAACTCAAAGATGGCACTATCAGGGGAGGCAGCTGTACTGGCAGCTGCACTGAGTGGGGACTTTGGAAGGAAGAATGGTACTCAAGGTAAAGGAGGGTTCCCAGGATTAAAGGGATTAACGGTAAGAAGATTGTGAAATAAACTATGACAAATACCAAGTAACCTTGATTAGGCCAATAATAGGATATGTATCGTCTGTTAGGGACCCCTCAACTCATGAAGACTTTAAGAAACTGGAACAGACACTAAATAGAACAGTGAGATTCATAACAAGTGATGTGTGAATATTCACATTTGATTAGAGTAACACCTTTAGTAAAATCATTACATTTAGAGACCCTTCAGGATAGAAGATTTAAAATTAAAAGTAAAGCAGCAATTATACATAAAACTCTAAACCATAATATTCAAATACAAAAACTAATAAAATGCTCAGAAAGACACAAAGATAAAGGCACATTTCCTTTTTTCATACCTAGGACAAAGTTGTACAAATACTCCTTCTTCCTTAATGTGGGTTACCTAAATCAGCCAAGAAAACCAATGACATGGCAGAATTTAAGTCATCGATTAACATGCATGATTAGATTGACCCAGAGACACACGAAGGGTGTAATCATCTTTTTTAAAGTAAAATTAATAAGATAAGAGTAATTGAAAATCAGAACTAGATACATACATTTCACTTCATGAGCAAAAGATGTATTTTTATTGCAGTTCAGTTTTTTTTAAAATAAATAGTAATTACAAAAAAATTTAATTAATTTTTTGTGATTTCTTGCTTAATTGTTTCTGTTAAAAGCAAGGAAAAATAATCTATGCATTAAAAAAAAATTGTTTCACTTTAAAGCCTGGTGGAAACTCGAGTGGATTTGATACATCTGGAGGAGGGGGTGATGGGGCACTTCGTCCAGGTCAGGCAGGCCTTCTAGCTGGCCAAAGCTCAGGAGGAGCTCCAATGGGTCCAGGAGGTCAGTTGGCATTAGCTGGTCTCTTAGGCTCACCAGGCCATTCTTTGATCCCAGGAGGCCAGTCCCAGAGTGGAGAATTTCCAAATTTTAAATTGGGAGCCAGTGGCCTTGGAGAGAGTGGAAAAACTATGGGAATGATACCAGTAAGTGTAGATATAAATTTAGAAAACTTGTGCTAATATTACATATATATATATATATATATGTGTGTATTTTGATTCTATTTGAAGAATTAGTGCTTCTACTTATTCTTATTTTTCTTCCTAATATTACAAAATACTTTTCTTTCAGGCAAATACTCAGCTGGAAACGTCCATACTTGTCAACCCTGGCAATCAAAATGTCCCAGTAAGTTAGTAATATGAAGATAGTTTGTTAAAATTGTTCCTAAAACTGATCAAAATTTCAAATGGCACAGTGTTTTTACATTTGAAAGTAAGAATATTGGTCGCTATAATAATTTACAATGATGAGTTTGTCAAAATAAATCTATAGTAATAATTGTCATATTCTAGGGTCATGATTGTTGTTAATGCATATCAATCACTACATATCATGTTTTCTATTTCCATCACTGTATACCCGTGTCTCCAGCCTTTTGTGGAACTGAAAATTGCCACTACTAATGGTTAGTTTTTTTAAAAATCTTTTTTCTTTCTACATTTAAATTCATATGCTCAATATGTCAATACCATTGTCAAGATTTTAATTACATAAGTTGTTTTTTTTTAAATTTAAGATACACACATTGCTTTACTTCATAAACTATAGTCATATTAGAAAGTATTTAAAATATTCTACTAATTATTATCTTGAAAAACAAAAAAAATTAATATCTCTGAGTGTTTAATGTTGTTTCAATTATGCAATCTTTTTACCTTTGGTGGGTGTCTTCTTTATGTCACCATCATTAGCACATCATTCTTATATTATAATAATAAGGGATGTCTTTGAGTCCAAAGATTAATGAGGAATGAAGTATTTCCCATTGCTATGCAGCCCCAGCTCTGATCTACATATTTTGCCACATCCAGTGCAGGTATAACCATCATCTACCAGTGGTCGATTTATATTTTCTTTTCTCTGTCTATGCCTGTCTTTGGCAGCGGATTATCTTTTGGTCTCAAAAATGTATACGTGGCCTTTGTAAGTGACATCCAGCTGTCTCATTCTGCAACGAGGTGCTCTCTTTTATGTCTGTTAAAGCAATTTGGCGCCTAAGCTGGTCTTAAAGCAATTTCTGTGGGGCACCTCTGTTATGTTGATCACCTTTCAGCTCACCAAAAACAACAAATGCTTTTGGCATATGTTTGTCTCTCATATGGGATACATATTACATATCCTCCCCAGCATAACAGTCGGACTATAAAAAGTCCCTCTATATTGTCCATACTGACGTTCCCAAGTGGAGTGAGTGGAGTCTTGCACATCACATCATCATATTTCAATGATGGAACACAGAATCTTTGGTGAAAGTATATAATACCCATGTTTCAGATCCATATACAAGGGTTGAGAGATCACAGCTTGGTAGACATTGATTCTTGTAGGCAGGTTGAGCACTTTATTCCTACAAACTCTCACCTGAAGGTGTCCAAAAGTAATACTTGTTTGTCCAGATGGTTATCAACTTCCCTTGAAAGGGATGCATCATTTAATAATGCACTTTCTAGATATGTAAAGTGGTCTACCACGTTAAGGATCTGTCCATTTTAACATCTTAATTTTATTGCAATAACCTTTAATTAGCCTTGTCCAGAATTAACGCTATCAGTTCAATCAAAAAGAAAACACAAATCTTGTGAATTTCTCTCCAGATACCATCATCAGAGCAGCACTTATATTTGCAGAAGGAATATTTGAAGGAGAATCTCATGTCATGTAAGTTTGAAACTAAAACATTTTATTGTTCATACAGTCAGAGCTCATGTTAAGGGATCATCCAAATGTCAGGGTTTGTTTTTAAGTCTTGGTTCATTTGCCCAGGCCCCTTGACATTATCTAAAATAAAGTAATAAATGAATATTAATGCTATGACTGGATAACTTATTTAATGTACTAATAAAATATTTAATACTATGGGCATTTACAGTTTATGTAGAAGATGATGGTGTTAATTAAAGGTAATGATATGACTAATTAAAAAAAAAATACTGATGGTGTCTTCAAACCTTGCAAAATAACAAAGATTGTAACAACCAATTCACATCGTGCAATTGAACCATCCAATCATACTACAACTCTTGGACTATTCAGTATCCACCATCATCCCCAACTTTGTCTCATAGTAACACAACTCCAACACTGACAATTAGTAACACCAACATTGGCACCCTATAAGAAATATATTTTCTAAAATATCAACGTTTAATCTACGATTAGAAACAGTAACTACAACCTCCTAGAAAATAAAGATGAAACTAATCCAAAATAGGGGTCCGAAAATCCTAAAGAAATAGTTCAAGAAACTAGTACTAAAGCAGCCTACCATTTTCACCAACTAAGAATCTTGTACAGACCAAACACACGACTGCTTCAACCAACTTCAGAGGGTAAACTGTCTCATGAACAAAGAATGTCCACTAAGCAAAGATACAAGACGGTTAAAGTAGAAGACTATTAAAAGTATAAAAAAAAAGTAAAGTTGTTCTTTCAGACCTTGCAATCTATGAGGCAGATGATATTAAGGTCATCTGTTACTTTGGCCAACGGTTAACGAGCGGTTGTCATGGCTTACCAGTAGAGAAAAAAAACTTAGAATAGAGAGAAACAAATCTTTACTGTCCAAACTACTTGTGACACCAGGTATCTTTAAGAGCATCTATTTTTTTTCTATACAGCTATATTTTAAAATTCTTTCTTGGTGATAATATATTTGTTGAAGCTGTTGAATTAGATAAAATATCTTGCAAAAATTTATTCTAATGCTAACGTCTACAACAAAAGTTCTATGTCCCGTTAGATGTCCCTGTTAGATGTACAGTTTAAACAATTGAACTAAAATCCTTATTAATTAACTTAATATATTAACATTACAGTTTTAATCTTTAGAACTAGATGAAACTTTGGCATATAGTGTTCTATGTACTTATAAGCGATATTAATTGTTTTATTAAAGTATTCCTGTTTTCACTTCAGTCACCCAAGTGCAGCAGCTGTCAGCAGCTCAGTTTCTGTTCCACTTATTCCGCCCAAGGATGTTCCTGTAGACTTACACATCAAGGCTATGATTGGTCAGAAAAACAGGTTCGAATCTGTTTCTATTAAAGGGAAACTCCCATGGTTTTGACAGTTATTGATATAATATGTGTTTTGATTTACAGATAATGAATATATTATTCTTTTCTTTTTTTTTTTTGCAAGAATAACTTAGTAATTGATGTTTTTCTGGCGTAATTTTTCTACGCATCCAAAACGGTCAGATTTTCACATAGTTTCTATGTGACGTCAAGCATAGATACACAATCTTTTACTAATTACTACTCCCAGCACCTGCTGAATAACGGAAAACATAACAGTAAAGTTTACATTCTCGTAAAAGAAATATATCTTCGTCTATGCAGTTAGATCTAAATATTGTAAGCAAAGAAAAAAATGTGTGTTGAAAGTAGATTTATATGCTTGACTAACCACGGCAGTGTATATTTTCTCGCCTGACCACTCAACACACAACAAACACTATCGCTCGGTTGTCTTGTCATGACCGACTACACGTAGTCTAGACTAGCCTTACACTGACCAGTTTGTTTGAATCAGTCAGACACATCTTCTTTTTTGAAGTAACGTCTGTATTATATAAGATAAGATAAGATAAGACACACGATATTATAATTACTTCTTGGGATAGGGAGAAGCTTAGATGAAAATGTTTTTTTTTCTCGAGTTGGTTATCCTAATGCTTTTGCATCTCTCTCTCTCTCTAAAAAACTATAGCATAGCTCTGGACTATGCCTAAGAGCCTGACAACTATTGTAAGAAAGAAGTGACACGATTGGTTAAATCTAGTTTCTCTTTCAGTATTGTTGGGGGGAATGACGTATGCTTAACCTAAAAACGAAGTCTCAAAGAACCCCGTTTTTTAGGAGGCGTGGCGAATTTACTGTCTAATTTATTAAATATAAAATTTTCTAAGCATTTAAATAAAAAATGGTAAAATGTTTACTATTACAACTTTTTACGCAGAATTTAAATATATCAATAACTTAAATTTGAAAAACTATGAGAGTTTCATTTAAGAAAGAAAAACATTGGAATAGAGATTACTTTTATATTCAAACCAAAATATGAACAATTAGTTTCAAAACTACTGGACTAGAATACATTTTGAAATGTTGAAGAAAAATGTTTTACAATTTTTTTTTTTTTTATGGTATAATGGCCTACATAATTATTGACATTCATCACACCAAGAGCTTCTTTTTGATAGTACACTGTCAAACCTTGTTGTACAGGACACACATTTGAGACCAAAGGAAATCTACTGCCAAATACAGGCGCAGAAGGCAAAAAGAGAACCTAAAGCAGCCCTTGTCTGCCTTTGATGTGGCGAAATATATATGTCATAGCTGAATCTGCTTGGTCTCATAATATACTGCACTCTTTCTTAATATTTGGAGTTAAAAAACAAAACATTTATTATATTAAAGCTCCAATGGCTTTAAAGTTATTTTAAAAATGCTTAAATTTACATTTCTCATCAGCTCCCACTTTCATGTTTTTGAGCTGACCAGAGAGTTGCCCAGGTTTGCCATGTTTGTTTTGGTTGATAATGAACAGCCAGATCCAAGGAGTTCTGTTCATTTCACACTTAATGAACGACCTCAGAGAGTGAGCTTAATATTTAGACTTATCCATTCTAATACTTTGTATTTTATTTAGACGTTCACTGTATTCTAGACTATTATGTTAGATTTTTTTCACTGAATTTATTTTTTAAAGATAATGTTAAAGTCAAGGTCCTTAGCTTTGCACTATTTAAAGATAAAAATATTCTATCATTCAGGGGCACCCTAAAAGTTCTGAAATGAAAAATCTCATTTAGAGTCAGGCCCAGGACCCTTGGTTGAGAAGCCAAGCACTTTACCCTAATCTGTTGGAGTTTTATTGAGAATTGATTATCAGCTATTATTTGGGAAAAGTTAAACCAGTTGATCATGATGCTAATCACAAGAATTGTTAATCTTTATATTACTTTTTCTTTGGGCCTTTAGTCTCTGAAGGAAATTATACACAAGTTTTTGATAGTAATTAATGAACATATTAAGTAATTAATCATTGTTCAATTTGTCTGTTTAATAATATATTTTTTATCTATCATTCTTGGTCAGTTTAAAAGAATTTATTATCTTGGACAAGTTGTAGTCAAACTGAATTTCCATTTGATTGGATCAATAAAAATGATCCTATCTTATCTTAAAACAAGTTAAGTTTGTATTTTGAAAGTATTTTCTTTTGAAAGAGTGTGTCAATAGTTGGTCTCACAAGAAAGTTAATAAAAAAAACACTAATAAAAACCACAACTACCATTGACTTTACAATGTTCACAGGCTTTCATGTGGCTGAATCAGAACTTCCTGTTAAGTCAGAACCTGGTCTGTGAGGGTGACCTGCATGTCACTTTTTTCTCCTTGCGTGGCTCTGGGCTCCTTAGGATAAGAATGTCACAAGCTGGTCAGTTTGCCATCCACACAGATGACATGGACCTTGCAGGGAATGTCATTCAGTCATTGGCTGAGTTCCTTAAGATTGAAGACCTTCAGACAATTGTAGACTTCCCAGTGGAGACAGAAACACTCAAACAGATTCTGATTAAGGTTAGTCTGACCTTAGTTTATACCTATTATTGGCCTTGATTCTGACATCAATCTTCACTATCAACATTTAAATAAACTTGGTCATTATTTGCATGATCAATCTTAGTAGTTTATGCGCGTTCATTCATTGCATTGCATTCTTTGGAAATAGCATTTTCTTTGGTTTATAACTAGATACTGAAATCTTATATCTTTAAAGGTAAAAAAAACTAGTAAAGTACCCTTTTTAGCCTTTGTGATCTATAGGGCAGATGATGTAAAGGTCATCTGTTTCTGTGGTCTACTGTTAATGAAGGTGTGATGCAGCCAGTTTCAGGTATAACGGTCTAGGGTATGCCGGGTCCTCACCTGACTAATACTATCTTTCTGCCGGGGTTACTATATAGCCGCGGCTCGTCTGCCTTGGCACCCCTACTAGATACAAATAAGTTAGTAATTAAATAATAACTGCTACAACTAGAAATGAATACTAGTGGATAACACTGTTATATAAATCAAACAATATTTAATGAAATAATAAATATGATGAGGCATAATAAAAGAATACATATCAATAGTGCATCGATCATTTACAAATATAGATCTAGTACTAATATATTTTACACAAGATATCGCACCTTAACATTAATGCCAAGGTCTACCAGGGCTAACAGCGCCCACACTCAACACCATGGGTGATAGTCAACACAATCAAGGACCAACTCAAACAACTTCGAGCTTGACTCCACCAGAGCCCAAGCCTAAGTCCCTATTATGAAAGATAAATTATCTTAAGATCGCCGTTCACACGATCCTAGAAATAACAAGTTAAAGCTACACCCCGACAAATAGCAACTAAATACTAACTTACCCAAAACTGGGGAAGGACACACCAAATAGACACTCTATAAGGAAACCAACATTCGCCCACCAGAAGCAAAGCAAGGAAGCAACAATAACATCAACAAAAGTGCATTCTTAAAAACAAACTTATGGTGCTCTAAAAAAACACAGAGAAAGTGTGCATGACATCCATGACAGTCAGCAACATGACCAACACTCTTTACTTTTCCCAAATTAATGTCAGATACCAATTAGTGCTGGATGGACTCAGAGGCACCCTAAAGATTTCAAATATAAAAAGTCCTAGTCTTCACCAGTATTTGAACCCTAACCACCACAACTCCATTTTATCTTTAAGTAAGCAATAAAATATCATCATATATAAATATATAAATATATATATATATATATATACACAGCAGTCCCCTTCCCCCCTCCTTGCAGCTGATGTGTCCAAAAGGAATGGCATGTGATGAGACAGTTTGGGGGCACAACATGGCCTAAATTGTGCCGATTTGCCTAAAATAAAAAACTCCAACTCAACTCTGAGACAGTTTGGGATAAGCCGTGTCATATAGACCTTGTTCACCTAATGACTGTCATAACAATGAAATAATTGTTTGTATTCTCAGGTGGATGAACTGCACAGAGTCAGGACAAAGTTGACTGCTGAAATGGCTGACCACTCTAATCTTATACGAAGTATGGTCGTCCGTGCAGAAGATGCTCGTATTATGGGTGACATGTAAGTCATTAACTGTTCCCCCTACAAAATTAATTTCCACTTTCTGACAGAATTATCAATATCAAATTACATTATAGAAAAGTACAGCTATGCTAGAATCTTGATTGTTAGCTTTGTATATAGACAATATCTTTGATTTTGAAGATTAAGGATGAGTGCAGTGTTTCAATTTACTACACAGACCAAGTTGCGACCTGCATATTTTTCCGCATCCCATGCAGGCAAAGCTGTTGTCCACTGGTGTTCTATTTAAGTTTTCTTTGGCAAGCTTAAAGGAGGATGGCATAAAAGAGGTGCCCACTTTAATTTTTAAAAGTGTAACTCAAGCACTACTTCACCTTTGCTGGCATAGAAGACAGTAGCTGGAATCATATGGCCTCATTTGAGACCTAAAGGAAAGCCCTTTGTATAGAAAGAGTCAGAATGTGGATTGCAAAAGTTAAAAGGAGAGGGAGTGGTACTCAAAAAGTTTAACACCCATATATCTAGTTGATTTTTTGAAGCATTTCCTCACACGTATATCATTGCTTCATGGGAGCAACTCTCTCAATTATAAAATGTCAGTTGAAGATCATTTATTTACTTATTCTTGAGTTTGGCCATGAATTGAACAACTTGTAAATAACTGAAACATTGATTGAGTTTAACTGAATTGAAAAAAAATATTTCTGCTATAAGTCCAGGATAAATCCTGTTTTTTAGAGGCCCCCGAAAGGGGAAAAGACGCTATTAGTTTTGTGTGGCCTGTCTGTCCGTCTGTCTGTCCATCCATCCTGTTTAGTGCTCAGAAAGTAGAAGAGAAAATGAAAATCTGACATCATGATAATATAGATCATTCAAAGTTCTGATGCAACGCCAATTTTTTTTTTTCTAAAAGTTCAAAATCTAATTTTTAAAAATCATTTATGCAAGCAGTTTTTTAAGAGAAAAACCTAATTATTATGCATTATAAATCAAACCTAATTTAAAACAATTAATAATGTTATAAATTTCATTTAATTTCAAGTTTATTTTTGTTCGAAGGTAAAAGTATTTGCTATCTAAGGAATAAGGAAACTGAATTAGTGAATCAATTATATATATATAAAAAAATCAATTATATTACATCAAGTGGTCCAGATTCACATCTAACATAACTTTCACCTACACCTATCCTTCGATCTGCTGGACCGCTAGGGCACTACATAAGATACATTAACCTTCTATCTGCATTCTTATCTGTCATTTGTCTTTGATATAATTTCATACGGATGTTCTTTCTGAAAATATTGAAATCTGCCTGGGTGAATCACTTCGGGGGCCGATTTTAAGTTTGTGTTTCCACACAAACTGTCTTTGTAACCTTGTTTTTTATGTTTCTTTTTGTCCCTCAATTGAATTTCATTAATATTTATCCTTTAATGTTATAAACTTTCCAAGTAAAGTTTTAATAGCCAGACATAAGGAATGATTGATAAATGATTTGGAGAAAAATATTTGTTTAAATTGTTGATGGATGCAATTAAAATTTTAATGGCTACAACTTGGCCCTGAAATGTTAATTTCGGTAGTGTGCACTCTATACTATTATCTTGATAGTCTTTGGTTCATACCCTGCCAACTGCCTTCTTGCATGAGGATTTTGCTTGTGATAATCTTCATTTCTTAAGTAGCATGTGAAACTGAACAAATTTTCTTCAGGTTAAAATGTTACACATTGATTTATAAATGTTAAAAATTTAATTCTTAATGATCATAAAGAGGGTAAACTAATTTGATGCTTACCATTACTGTTTGTTGATACATTATTTAACCACTTGTCATCTAATTGGGTTATTCCTGTTGACCTGTTTATTTCTATTATAGCTTAACTCTTTCCCTCCTAACTGACGATACCATCGTTGATTTCACTAAAATATAGTAAATAATTACGGAGAGAAAGAGTTAATGCACTTCATTTTGTTACTGTTCTTCATGATTTTGCCTGTATTTATTTATTTACCCATGTGTTCTCTGTGTGATGTTACAGGAAGAGTATGAGACGAGGTTATATGGAGCTCAGTGATCTCAACCGTGACTTAGTTGCTGGGTACAACATCCGCTGCAACAATCACCAGGAGTTAGTGTTGGGCTTGAAACAGATTAATCAAATCATACAGAAAGCTTCCCGTGTCAGAGGTAAAAACTTTGTCACCTTTCTTCTCATAAATAAATAGTAATGATTCAAAGTCAATCATATTAAACTTCATAGAATTGCATTTGCATCCTTAGTATTTATTTGATAATCAAAGCTTATGATTTATAATAGTAAACCATTGAAGGTAGACTTAGTACTTTGAAACTACTAAATTTTTGATATACCCTGAATTTAATTGTAGATAAGAAATAATAAAGCTGAGGAATAAAAAAATTATACATAAATCTCAGCCTTTATGTTTTAACTACCTAAAATTTGTGATACTCAAGGAATTTTAATGTGATTTATAACTTCTAGTGTTAAAAAAATATTAATGTCAATTTAATCTCTAAAGAAAATCTAAAGTAAATTTGTCTGTTTGTGAGACACCTTTGAAAGTTTTAGTTTATGTAAACTAGACAAGAAGTTGTCCTAGGGCCATGAAAGTTTGGATCCTGCTTTTGCTAATTGCTAGTAAGAAATGCTCATTTGAAGTCAAAATTTTGTTTTGCTTGTATTTCAGTGGGGAAGTACAAGAACCAGGTGGTGACACTGTGTAGGACAGCCATCAAGAACAACAACACATCATCTCTATTTAAGATCATCAACACAGGAGTGGCATAAAGGTCAAAAGTCAAATACAATTTTTATGCATATGGCTTTAAGTCAAGTTTCTTAAAGCATAAACTCTATCAAGACTTAAAAAGTAAGCACTGGCCTGGGGAATGGTTCACATACAATGTATGCAATGTCCAACATTTTTTTTGTTTTGTTTTATCAGTTATTGTTGTTTAAACTTTGAACTGTGATCAAGAATGAAATAACAGAAGTGTATAAAACCTTTGTTATAGACTAATTGACAAATTGATATATAGTGTCCAAAGTAGCATAACATTTATAGTATTTACAAGCTCATGAGGCACAATCTTATATGGTTCTTATATTGCTAGTAATTATGCCTGCTTATTTAAAATCATCACTCTATGTTAATGGAAGTTTGTCAAACTTTAAGATTTTCTCAACCTGACTTACAAATGCCCCTAAAAATTCTCAGCATTTTTCTTATTTTATAAAATACAGTTTTATGTTCTTATTTGATTTGTAGAAATTTCTTTTAATAAACCCTAATGCTTTGCTTCATTTTTTAATAATTTTAACAATATGGGGATTCCATGTTAGTTTTTCACTTTTTATAAACATTGTTATTAAAAAGTAAAAAGATTTTTTGTGGTGAAAAAATAAAAAGAACTCTTAAACCAGTATTAGATTTTTCTTTATCGTTATAGATCTTAACAAAAATGTTTGTGGTGTGCTCTCTCTTATCCAACCCTATTAATGATGAGCTTAAGGTCTTAAGTTTAAATCCTAAATATTTATCAGCTCGGATAAATCTAGCATGATGTTTTGGATGTGTAGAAATGCCATTTCTGAGTCTTAGTCCAATCGATGATAATCCTTGTTAAGACAATAAGAGTTATTGCCACTAGCTTCAATTTTGTGTAAATCTTTGCATCGTGTAACACGTTATCTATGATGATTGTAACATTACAATATTTGACTGTATCAGATCAAACTCTTAACACAGGATAGGGTGGTTATTGTTGTGAGATAGTGAAACTACACTGTCTTGTGAAACTACACTGTCTTGTGAAACTACACCATCTCATCTTGTAAAATAGTGAAACGAAACTGTCCTGTCATGTTGTGAGATAGTGAAACTAAACTGTCCTGTCATGTTGTGAGATAGTGAAACTACACTGTCCCATAGTGAGATTGTGAAACTACACTGTCTTATCTTGTTGTGAGTTAGTGAAACTACATCCGTCCATTAATAAACTGTGGGTGAGACAAGTGGTGACTACTGCATATGTTAACGTAGAATACTTACTTTGTCTTATTTATAGTATCTGTACAAGTTTTCTTTTTTTTCATACTGCTCGAACTAAATCTGATCCAATATTTGGAAGAGGGCAGAAAAAAAATTATATAAACATTCCAATAGGTCATGAACTTGATATTATTGAGGCCTATACATTTGGTTTGGTAACTGCAATAGTTCAAGTTAAGAATTCAATAACAAGACTTCATAAGTTAGTTTTCATTATATGTGTCATTTATTTTTACAATGAATTACTGCAGCTATCACTCTAAATAAAACTGTACTAATTGATGCTAATGTTTTGTACACTTTTGATTGACTTTGAGCTTATTTGTGAACTAAATGTTTTTAACTTAGAACTTGTCTCTGTGTGTTCCATTTTAATATTTAATGTTTGTACTATAAAGAAATCATGTACTTTAATATACAAGCATTGAACATGATCAGGTATTTTTTTCCTTCTGATATTTTTCAGATGGCACATCTTAAATGCAACCAAATATGAAATAAACAAAAAAGTTATACCCATGTAGATCTACGTAAATGTATCAATTTCATCTTTTATTTTTTGTAATTAAAAATTAATTTTTAGTTGTTAAAAACATTAATTATAACTAATGAACATAAATAAATGTTCTATTGACTTCAGTTTATTCACTGGACCATATAGACAGACTCAGTGAGTTGATATAAGCTTTGTAAAATCCTATACTCTTAAGCGAGCAGTTCTTGTATATATAAATATATACTAGACAGATATTACCCGCTGCCTGCGGGTCTTAACTTGCGTATTGCTGATGTAGTCAGTGATATAGTGCATTAGAAACAATCAAAGAAAATAATAATGTTGTAAGTAAAGCGAATGATTGAATTCACGTTTAAAATAATTATGAATGGAGCTAAAATTAGCTAATTGACCTTAATTTACGCGATATTAGGATAATAGTTGCAATCATGTAAAAATGCTTTAGAAAACAAATTTCAATGTTTATTTGATTAGAATATGAAATGAATGGACTATAATTAGTATGTTCATGTGTTAAAGCTTAAAACTATCTTTACGAAGAGAAGTTCTATCATCTTAGAGTTGAATTACAGTTTTAGACCTAGATCTAATAATAGTGAATAGAGAGATGTGTAACCTTTCGGTAATGTCTAATGAAAGTATGTTCAACAGGATATTTATATTCGCAGATACAAAGAATGAATTTATGTAAAAATCCTTTCGAAACACAAATTCGAAGCTTAATTTTTGTTAAATAATAAAATCATTAGACTATATCTTACATTTTCATGCGTTAAAGTAAAAATCTATAAATGCAAAGTGTATTTCTTAAAATTAGATTTAGATCTAAATCCTTTCGATCTTTTCTCATGTCAACATTTAAACAAAGCCTAGATCCATAAAATAATAGAGCTGTAATAGAGTTGGTCGTAGAGTAGTGTAGATGCCTTTTTTCTTTGATGCTATTTTGCTGGTGACCTCCAGCTGTCTCGTTCTGAGGCGCATGCAACCAGTTGCTCTCTTCTATGTCAGCTAAGGAAAGTTGGCGCCTAAGCTGGTCTTTTAAAGGATAGCGCCCTTCCCAGCGTAACTGTCGGACTTCCCTCTATACTTTCTTTATAAAACTAAGGCAATGATTTAAGTCATTAAGAAAAAATTCCAAAATTTAATGTCTGAACGTAACCATCTTAGAAGTTATACAGCAAAGACTTTTTTCCAAGCCAAAAATAGTAGGCCTTCATTAGTTTAAGCTAATGATGTATTGTAAGACGGACTGAATGAGGACTTGCGAGACTTAATATTTAATCGCCATGTACAATTACATTTATAACTAACAGAAGACTAAAGCAACTTTCCAGATTAGTAGTTTTTGTCCGATCTTTCATTTTCAAATTTCAAACATATTGCCAAAATGACTTCAGGTATACAACCCTCATAGGAAATTATTTAACCGAGCAAGGCTTGGCCACCTGATATTATTTTTCTAATCACACAGATTTATTGTTTTTAATCTAGATCTATTACAAATTTAAGTCCATGACTGATTCAAACTAACTGATACAATTGCAATTCGTAAGCTTTGATTTGTTTTTTTAAAGTATGTAGGCCTAATACACTTTTATTACACTAATCACTGCAAGCGAAGTGCTTATGAAAATAAAAGGTTTTATAGTTATCTATTTCTAGTTTCAATCTTTTTGTAACACAAATATTGTAACACAATCATACTGGTCACCATTGTAACACAGTCATACTGGCCACCATTGTAACACAGTTATTGTAACACGGTGCATTGTTGTAGGGTCATTATTGTAATGTTCATATCGTGTTGATAACGCGAATGTTGTAATAGTATTATTAGGGCCTCTTCTGGCCATATAGATGTACTCACTTGCCAGACATTACTATACGTTCAGAATGAGAAATAAAGTCCAATTCAGCAGACAACAAGTTTATTTATAAAATATAACATAAAGATGATTCACTGGTAGTTCTCGCCATGGAAAATACATTGACTTTGATATATGATCATGAAATATCTAAATCCAAAGAAATACACTTAGTTCAATACCTAACTTCTTTCAAATACAAAGTACAGAAAAACAGACAGAGCATTACTACATCCTTACTCTGCTGGAGCCCAACATTGACTGACTAACATCGCCCAATACTCAGCGAGTCTCCAAACTTTCCTCGTGCTAAAACACGAAATATTAACTAAGTGACCAAATGTCACATCATGTCACAGGGGTTCTAAAACTAGCCTGTGACAAATGGGTGTGGGAGAAACAACGTGTACACTCTTTTTACCAGACAGACAGAGTGAGTTGATATAAGCTTTGTGAAAATTAATTAGAAATTTAATTCTACGGTTCGTTAAAAAAATTTAGTTAATTAAAAAAAAATACTTGGCTATTTAATGCTTCCATAGTTTGGACACCAGATACACCAGAAATTTTATTTCTGGATCTGCTGTCATTTATGAACTGTTTGAGCACTTAAAAACACAAAAATGAGATGACATACTTCGTTGCTTCAAACAGAGTTGAAAATGCAATGATAGTAATTGATTATCCGTGCAAGGACTCAATCTGTACGCCAATGTATTTGTGTCATTAGGGACTGAAATTGAGAAATCCCCCCCCCCCCCCGTTTATTATTTTGTTTACTGTCCTAACTTTTCTCTGTCACACACATCTTGCCTATCTGAGGAAAAGGTTTATTATTATTTCGTTGTACAAGAACATTAAAGAAAAGTTCAGAGACTTAGTCCAACAAGATAAACAAAATGAATCTGGCATAAAAGTTTGTGTATAGCTGGTTTGATAACACGAAGGACTGAACAGATATGACTTTTTAAAGTCTTATCTTATAACAAGTCTTTAGTTAGCACTAATCATTACATAAATACTGATGTATTGAAAAAAAAGTAGCTGATTGTTTGTAGAATATGCCGTGGGTTGTCCTAACGATGGAGATAGAAACCTGCCGTCAATAGAGAAGCAGCAGCTAAGATGTCGTAAACTTTTAAAGAAAGAAGTTTTTTTTTCGATACCAATAAAATACATGTAGTTAACATTTGTGCCAAAAAAAATCGCATGTTACGTGTTTAGCATACGACATATCTCACACGTGCTCCTTATTACACACCTAATGTGTGTTGCATACCAAACTAATGTCATGTGTATTCTCAAGTGCGACCTCTAGAAATTTAATAACATTTAAACAACAGTTACACAATTTTCAGTGTGCAATAATCATGGAGAAGCCAAAGAAGTTTGTGCATGTCAATTGCAAAGATCAGGAACGCAATGAACAACTTAAGTCACTTTATCCAGCTCAGTCTTCAGAGTCCACGCTTTTTTTTCATAAGCTTTGAATGCAACAAATAACCAGGTAACACGCTGCATAGTCCATAGACAAGCCCGAGCACTGAAAATATTTCAGTAGTTTATTAACAGTTTACCTCAGTTGTATGTTTCGTGTTCATAATAAAGAACGGCTGAAATTGAGCGTCGAAGAGTAATATTATTAATTTTAAATAGAATCATGAACTTTCTTGAAATTAAGAACAGCTGGTGACCAGTTTAAGTTCTTCATTGTTGCAAAATGTAGGCTGGCTGGTCGTTTGGAAGCTAAAACGACGATCTAGGATTCGATTCCTACACAGTTGTTGTTCTTAGCTGCACATTATGTAGAAATTTCTGGATTTATAATTTACTCTCCTTAAATATCTCAGAACTGGTCTAATGGGAAAATGAACATTTTGGGGCAGATCTAAGTTAAAATAGCACTTACTCCATTTGTATGTAGTAAGCATTTCAGCGTCAATTGAAATTTATTCTGAATTCAGAAAACTCCCAAACGCTTGATGGCTCCATTGGAGGAGGAGTTTTTCCCGACATTCCTGTGAATTCGTGAAAAACTTGTCTTCTGACAAAACGCGAGTCATCTTCCGTGTCGTCTAACTACTTTTGTCATCCTGCGTTTTGTCGGCCGTTGAATCCAAATGTTTGTCTTGGTCTTGGCGGTCCTTCTTTTTTTCTGGAGTAGTTCTTTTGAAACTTGGGCTCAGCTCCAGAAATCCTTCGTTGGGCGGATCCTGTCGAATCAGAACTTTCTGCAGGAGCTCGAAACGAATGTCTAAAACAGGATGTGATACGTTAAACGTTTTGGCTTTGGCGCTGGTAGACTCGCTGACCTCATGAACAGAGGCGGGTTTATTTTTTTCTGTCGAAGTAGGCTGTTCAGTATCGATACCCAACTGTTCATTAGAGTGTTCCGGTTGATTGGCATCGGTGATGGCGGCGATGGCGTCTTGCGTGACGTCACTGTTGCCACGAGACATGGTGTGGAAAATTCGGGTCGTCCCTTCGCGCCCCTTGTCATAGCTGTACCCTATCCGCCTTGTAGGGTTCAGCTCATGAGCAGACGATGGCTCGGCGGACTTGGGCTCAGAAAGCGAGTTCTCTGCATTTGTGACTTCATAAGAAGCGGTGTGCAAAAGAGCATTGTTTATGGGCGGCAAAACCACTGGAGTACTATCATCAGTTTCTTCAAAAGATCTGGTCAAAAGCGCGTTATCGGAGTTGGTACGTACATTCTCCCGCCTTTTTGTCATTGTCTTTCTATTCTTGGACGCGTGACAGTTGGTCACTCTAATGTCAGGCAGTGATCCAGCTTTGGGTAGTTTGGTGTAGGACCCATCCACGTCGTTATTCCCCTCGGACAGATAGCCATAGTACTCTAGCTCAAACTGCTCGTAGTCCTTCCCATGGTGCACCTTGGTCAGTTTCTTTAACGCTTTGTCCTTAAACTGTTTCCTCAAGATGAACGACTTCTTCTGCAGTTCTAATTCCCGTTTGGCTTTGGATCTTTGGGACACAATTCCAGACAGCTGAACATCTAGCACCTGCAGAAATAAAAAGAACAGTAGTTACAAAGAATATAAAATACACGCGAAAGTAATGAGCAGAATTCAATTGATTCTAAAATAAAAACATTTTAAAAAGTTGAAGGCAAGGATTATATCAGGAGGAGGTTCGCTAGATGGAAGCGGAATTAAATGCACACTTCTGTTAGAAAATAGCTATTCACTAAAAATGCAAACGCAAAAGAAAATCTGAATTGGAACGTGATTCAAGCCTCCTCAAACCGACACGTTAACCACTTTGCTAGTGAGGTACTTATGACTAGAGAAGATTGTATAGTTATATAATGTTTGCGACCTATAAAGGGGACTAATTAGCTCGCATCACCATTTCAGTCAAGTAGGCCTACACTTTCTTTCCCTTGTTCGAGATACCTAACAAAATAATTAATTACCTTTAGATATTTATTTAATTAAAAAAAAAGATTCTTGTGTTGTCACGTAAAGGAAATAATTGTACAAAATTTCAGATTCATTTGAGATTGGATGTTTGAGAACTAACGTAAACATACTTTTGACCAGACAGAGTTGTTATAAGCTTCACTTAAAAATACTGGCCTTGGGGGGGGGGGGTAGAAAGTTTTGAATTGAAGGAAGTGGTGAGCCAGAGGAAGGGCCTCCTCTAACTGCTTTAGTTGGACGTAAAGTTATATGCTATGAAAATACTACACTGTATTAGCCAATTATCTTACCGTCTGCTCTGCAACGTTATACACTGTATTAGCCAATTCTCTTACCGTCTGCTCTGTAA
>JADKLZ010001483.1:22767534-22782789 GCA_021533235.1 Biomphalaria straminea
ACGTTATACACTGTATTAGCCAATTCTCTTACCGTCTGCTCTGTAACATTATCATAGAGAAGGACTCGTGGAAGTTTTGTTTTCAGCCTCAGTGCTTCCTTGTACTTCTTTCCATAGTTGGGGGCAATCCTGGGCGGGCGGTGCATGTAGCTCAGATCACTGGACAACCGCTTCTGGGACACCGCCCACCCTTCGAGTGCAGATGACCAGGTCGACGACCCAGAACTCGATTTGGTGTCCATTTTCTACTACCGCTGGCTGACAGCTAGGAATGGCATTCTTGCTTTATGACCTGTTTAACAAAAAAATACATTTTTGATCAGTTGAATTTTAAGGGCCTAGAAATAGTAATTACCCCTTTCTGACCTTGAGATCTATAGAGCAGATGGTGTAAAGGTCATCTGATTGTAATTTTAATTTGTATGGGCTGAAGGTTAACGAGGGCGTCATGTGGCCAGCACAACGACCAATGGGCTTTATTTCACTCAACTAAAATTAATGAGAGTCAAAATCCCTTTCGTCACAGAGATTCAAACCCAAGACCACTCGTTTGGATGCCAAGGTTTTTTTTACCAAACAAAACAAAAATAATTAAAAAGAAATTGAACTATAGTCTTATCTACTTATCTTATAAAATACAGACGTTACTTCAAAAAATAAGATAATTACGTCCTACTTGTGTTCCTAGATCAATTTTGTCATGCATGTTAACAAATGACTTTAATTCTGCCAAGTCATTTGTTTTCCTGGCTGACTCAGGCAATCCATTCTATGCTCTAATAAAACAAGGAAAAAAGGAGCATTTGTACACATTTGTTCCTAGCATATGGAACGAGGAATGTGCCTTTATCTTATAGAATACAGACGTTACTTCAAAAAAAAATATGATTACGTCATACGCGTCATACATTTAGTTATGCATGTTAACCAATGACTTCAATTCTGCCAATCGCTGGTTTTCTTATCATTGTGTCTGAGTATTTTATTAGGTTTTGGTTTTGTATTTGAAGATGGTCAGTGTTTTATGTTCAGTTGATACTTTACTTTTGTATTTTTTTTTTTATCCTGAAGGCTTTCTAAATTTAGTGATTTTACTAAAGGTGTTACTCTAGTGAGTCTAGTCAACTAGTCAAACGTGAATATTTGTTTGTTAAGAATCTCACTGCTCTGTCTGTTCCAGTTTCTTAATGTTTTCTTGAGTTGAGGAGTCCCAAACAGAGAATGCATATTCTATTATTGGCCTAACCAAGATTAAATAACATTTTAGTTTTATGTTCTTTTTTTATTTGTAGACATCTCTAGACCCGAAAACTGCAAGTTTCATGCTTACATCAATTAGGATCAAACTGAATAAGCTTTTCAGATCAAGAGTTTTAGTTGGCTTATTTAAATCATTTAAAAACAAAGTCCATGTTTATCTATTATAGTTATGTCCAGCCATATTTAGCCTTCAGAAGGCGCGGTGGCTTAGCGGTAAAGCGCTTGGCTTCCGTACTGGAGGTCCCGGGTTCGAATCCTGGTGAAGACTGGGATTTTTATTTCGGGATTTTCGGGCGCCCTTGAGTCCACCCAGCTCTAATGGGTACCTGACATTGGTTGGGGAAAAGTAAAGGCGGTTGGTCGTTGTGCTGGCCACATGACACCCTCGTTAACCATAGGCCACAGAATCAGATGACCTTTACATCATCTGCCCTATAGACCACAAGGTCTGAAAGGGGAACTTTACTTTACTTTTTTTTATATTTAGCCTTCGGGTCACATACATTTATAATTATTCATTTTTCACATGTGTACATTCTACCCTGTTATGATTAAACTTCAATAACATTTTTGTTTGTAATCAGAAAACGTTACTTTTGGTATAGAATTATAGGAGAGTGCATGTTCTTTTTACATAAAATCAAATTTTATAAAACCAAACATGAATTTAATTTAATGAGGTCAAATCAACGAGTGATATCGTTAATTAGGAGAGAAAGGGTTAAGTTTGTTTTAGGATATTTAAAAATGTTTGTATTGACAACAAGGTAGTGGAGATTCGTTTATTGCACGCTCAGGGCTGACCAGCAGGGGTATTTTTTTTTTTTGTTGCTTTGTGATACATCCTCTGCCTCTCGTAGAGAAAGAGAAGTTATATTTTTTTTTACATGCCGATTTTCTACACTGTGAGTTTCGGTGGGCCAGCAGTATGTGGGTATTACGTTGGGCATCCTTGATTTATAGATATAGTTTTTTTTTTAAATTTAAATATTTTTCTGCATAATGCGGGCATCTCAAGGGAATGCCAAAATCCATTGAGGCTTAGTAGTTCTTGTAAGCCTATGTAGTCCAGTAGAGGCGCAGTGGCTGAGCGGTAAGGCGCTTGGCTACTAAAACGGGGGTCCCGAGTTCGAATCCTGGGATTTTTAATTTCGGGATCTTTGGGCGCCTCTGTCCACACAGCTCTAATGGGTATTAGTTGGGAAAAAGTAGAAAAAGTAAAGGCGGTTGGTCGTTGTGCTGGCCACATGACACCCTCGTTGACCGTTGGCCAGAGAATCAGATGACCTTTTCATCATCTGCCCTATAGACCACAAGGTCTGAAAGGGAAACTTTATTACTATGTAGTTTTAATGTAGTCCAGTGTTTTTTCTTTTTTTCCCAAGTGACAACTTCCAGACGTTACATATATTTGCATCCACCATCTTTCATTTGGGCAGTAGAGCATTTTATACGGGTTTTAAATGAGGGCCATTAAGGCCAGCTAAAAAATAGAATTTAAAAATGAATTTTATATTTTAATTATAAGTAGAAAGACAAATTGAGAACCATAATAAGCGAAATAGAATGTAACGTAGCTATAGTTATAACTTTAAAAATATTCACGTTTATTAAACATCTTCGATAGTTACATCAACGCTTCTCAAACTGTGGGCAAAAAAAAAAGATATGCGAGGTAGCACGGTTGAAATGAACTTGATTGTCGTACGATCATCTTCGTGTCTAGTAAGACATATTGTAGCGTCTGTTTGTCTGGTCAAAAGTTCGCACACATTATTTTTTCCGCATCCATTCACGGATCAAGTTGAAACGTTGAACAGTTATTCATTGGCATAGACACCATATGAATCACTACAAATAATTAACCAATTTTCCGATTAATTGCTGTTAATTAAATATTAATCACTCTAGCTGATATTGATTAATTGATTACCTCAAAACAAAAACGCAAACTTATAATCTATGGCCATATTACAAGATCTGCGGGGCTTGCAGAGACCTTCCTTCAGGGAACAGTGCCAGGAAAAAGAAGAAGAGGCAGACAGAGAAAAGCTTTGGGAGGACATTCAGGACAACATAAAAGAATGGACGGGCTACCATTGAAAGAGGTTTTAAACAAGGCAAAAGATAGGGAAGAATTGAGAAAGACGGTCGACAAGTCTTAATTGGTGCCTCAACGGTCCAACAGACTAAGGCATAGGTAAATTGTATGTAAATTGATAAGAACAAAAATAGTTAATCCTTAAGCATTGACAGTTTCGGTTAAACATGTTGGGCAGGAACGGTCTTAGGCCACTGCAACCTATGCGGTAGCAGTGGGCCTCGCGCTTTCATAGGCCCCGCGCTAATTCAAGGTGTAATTATTAAATTGCAAAACATGAACAAAAAATTCCTAAAAATCTCCTGAATTTATTAAAATCTCATGAAAACTCTTAAAAATCTCCAGAAAAATAGACAAAATTGTCATTTGAGGGTGTCATTCATTGTTGAAAACGCCAATCCTAAGCGCGATGAAAGAAAAAATGCATTATCAGCTTTCATGTAATAAAATTTAATAATCGGGCGAATCATTATCGTCATCCGAAGTTCCAATACTTTTTTACTTTTATAGTTACTGACATTTAAATATGTCATTGGTTACAAGGTTTGCAAAGTACAGATAGTAATTTTGAACTTAGTAAAGAATAAATAAAATTCAAAGTCGAATTTTTTTTATACAAAATCTTAATTTCCGCTTATTATCCTTATTCCCAAACAAACTAGGCCCCGCACAATCAGTTTCGCATAGGGCCCCGCAATTGCTAGGACCGGCCCTGATGTTGGGTTTAGTCAGTTTAGTCCCCTTAAATAATTGTACACGTTTTTTCTCCCTCACACATTCTCGGATCAAAACTTGAAACGTTTATTGATTGTACGGAACAAAGTACGAACTGTTCTGTTGTCATTGAGAAATAAATAAATACTGTAGACATAAATAATAATAATAATTAATGAACAGAGACTTTGTGTTGAAGAACATTGAAGACTGTTAGTTTATTACTAAACATCCTTTTCAGTACCTTCTCAAAAAAAAAAAAACCAACATCCATAACAAACAATGATGCAATATAAATATATTACCACACGAATCAATTCAAAATTAACCATTAGTTCAATTAGTCCATTTATTATTATAATTAATTACTTGTTTTAAAATCGAAATTGAGAAATACCTTCTACGTTTATTGACAAATATAGTTGTAAGTGTTGAGTTCTTTACCTTAGATAAGCTTAGTTTTTTTTTTAAAAAAGGATTTTTTTATTTCCCTTTTTTTTTTCAAGTTAATAACTACAACAGAATATATTTGCATTTATATGCATGACTGAATGCATGACGCGTAGGACGTAATCATCTTCTTTCATGAAGTAAGGTCTATATTATATAAGATAATAGTACTCCACTGTCAAGAGATTTGACCATTTAGACTTTAGAAAAACGGGTAGATTTTAAAATCGTATTGTCAAGGACGTATTGAATTATCTTCTTCAGAAATGCACGATTACAAAGCGAGTTTGTGTTATTGCACAAACCCAGAGGCGGTCCCAGAGTCGCACTTCAAAAGGATTTTAAAACATCAGTGTTGATTATATTTTGTAATTGATGAAAAAAATAGTGGCTTTTTTTTTCTTGAAAAACTTTATTTATGATCGGAGCCACTTTGAATAAAAGCATTAGCCAATCAATGAATGGAAAGACCACTCAAGGAGTAAATATGGATTTAACATAGTGAGTATCGCTAATAGTGCTATATAGTACAGACATGCATTTATTGATTACTTTGATTTAAAAAGCAGGATGTAATCGATACTGTTTGGAGGGAACATTTCCTATCAGATAAAATCAATTTCCTCACTTTACGTATGTATTTCTCGTGGATAGGTTGAATTTAACCTTTTTTTTTGATAAAGTAACAATGAAATTTGATGTTACTAATTCAAAAATATTGTCAACCTCAATTTTACCTCAAATACTTTGCTAAGGATTCTGCCTGGAAAATCACAAAAGACACATAGTCTTAAAAAACGTTTAACGAATGACTACTGTATATAATTGATTTCTAATGTACGTACCCACATTTTAAACGTGACTTTAGTTATGTCAACAAACTATTGAAATTCTATGCTCTAGTGAACTTCTCTCTTTTTTTCTCTTTCAATTTAAAATCAATATTACTTACGATCGTTTGAAAATGTAAGCCAGTGGCACAATTTCCATCTAAACAGCATAAATACATTGCTATTTACACGACAGTTTAAACACGAAGAACTAAATAGATTACTCTCTTCCAAAAGTTCGCCCTTTCTGTTGCAGTTTTGAGACCAAATTAAAAAACCAAATTTTAGTACATTCACGTAACAAAAGAGAAATGCATATCGTGCTTAACATTTTATATTAAGATGTACAGATAGTGTGAAAACTTGACATTGAGTTGTCCATGATCGAATCGTTCCCGTCACGGGTCACTGGAACGCTGCACAATCAACCAATCGCAACTATTACAGCAACAGAGCGGAACACTTTTTTCCCCTTTGGGTCACATGCTATTGGGAACCAGAGAGCGCGAACTGCTTATTGAGGTATCCGCCTCTCACTCTTCGTCTGCAAGTCTGGCATCAAGGGCGGAGGTCGAAAAAGGGTGTGCTCCAGGGGCGAAGTGTTCTAGTACATCAAAAGACATTAAGTTGAGGGAGAAGTGAAACCATCTTGTCGACGGGGCTAAGTTTGAAAGTTGAACAGATATTTAAAAAAAACGTAACAGTTTAAATAGAGAAGAGAGCACCTGGTTGCATGCGGCTTCAATATGAGTCAGCTGGAGGTCAATCACAAACGCCACGGAATACACAATTGAAACTAAAAGAAAATCCGCTGCCGAGAACAGCCGCAGACAGCAAAAAAAAAAAATTAATCGTAGCTGTAGAATATTTGTAGTACACAAATAACAAACTAGTGTTTAAGAGGGAAGACATGTTGGGAACTCGTTTATTACGTAAAACACTAGCGGTGTTTCACTGACGCGCTAGTGTGCAAATGTACATATCCTATACTCTTAAGCGAGCAATTCTTGTATATATATATATATATATATATATCTTCTATTTCGAAAACGGCTCTAACGATTTTCTTTAAAATTTCAACGTATCTAAATGTTAGTGAGAAAAAAATTCTCAACTCATTGGCCACATCGGGAAAACTCGAGTTTGACCGTTATATCGGTTTGAAAAATGTCTCATTATCGAAAAATTTATTTTGGTTTGAAGGTTTTATGAATGACATGGAGAATTTATGAATGAATTTTTTTCCCACGACGTCAAAGGGAAAAAAACTTGACACCGCTTACGTCACTAGGCTCACAGCAAGAGACGGAAAAAAACTTGACACCTCCTACGTCACTGGCTTACAGCCGTTCACTAAAGCAACAAGTTAAATCGATGAATGAATAGACACAACATTTTGCGCACCGTAGTTGAAGGTTTAATTCTGTGTATGCGTTCATTTGTAACTGAACAGCAATCAAGAACAGAAATCAAGCACGTGGTTATCTGAAGACGTTCAAGTGTTTACAAAAGTTTCAACAAATTAAACATTTCATCTCTATTAAATAAGGTAAGTTAATAGAAGAATTTGATTTATATACATAACTCTAATTAGCTAAGATGGAGGCCGAAAAGAAAAGATATGGACCTCTACGTCTAGATCTAAATCTTGATTCTCAGTAGATACAACTGTAACAACGCCATGTTTGCGACGTAGAAGAGATCTAATAAGTTTTCTGTCGTGATTTAGCAGGTTGCGACGTAGTACGTTTTCTGTTGTAATTTGTAGAAGAAAAGAAGTTCTCAAATTTACTGGAAAACAAATAGATCTAGATGTCTATGTCTGAACTATTGAATTTCTGCCAGAATTTCGCTTTTTCTTCTACTCCTAGACTAGATCTAAATGAAACAACATTGGCAACTACACTCTAAATCCTATACTCTTAAGCGAGCAATTCTTGTATATATATATATATATATATATATCTTCTATTTCGAAAACGGCTCTAACGATTTTCTTTAAAATTTCAACGTATCTAAATGTTAGTGAGAAAAAAATTCTCAACTCATTGGCCACATCAGGAAAACTCGAGTTTGACCGTTATATCGGTTTGAAAAATGTCTCATTATCGAAAAATTTATTTTGGTTTGAAGGTTATATGAATGACATGGGAAATTTATGAATGAAAGTTTTCCATGACGTAAACGGGAAAAACGCTGCTTACGTCACTAGGCTTACCTTACTACAATGCAAACAAGAACGAGTTTTAAAGTATCAATGGACCTAATTAAACATTTGCGCACCATCTTATTGAAGATTTATTTATTATAGAACTATGGACAGGCCTACCATTGAATGAGGTTTTCATCAGGGCAAAGGATAGAGAGGAATGGAGAAAGATGGTCCACAAGTCTTGCTTGGTGCCTTAACGGTCCACCAGACTAAGGGAAGGTAACATGTAATGGAAGGAAAGTCATGAAATTAAATGTACCGATGTATGATTAGTTATTGCGTTTTAAGTGCTTAATAAATTGTTTACACTTTAATTGCGTAGAGCGGTGTAGATTTCTCATTAATCTTCGGATTTGATGTCAAGCCTTATTATAATTATTATTTTGCTGATAACATTATGACCATGTGTTCATGCTTCAGTGTCTAATGTCCCGTACCAAAACAAAGGAAATGGTGATTACACAGTTGCTCTACGCCTTACTTTCTCACACTGAACAAGATATCTAGATAGCGGTCAACGAGTTTGCGTACGCTGCAGCCACTTTTGATTTAACTATAAACCTAAGTAAAAAACTTGGGGTTAGGGCGTGGTGACGAAAGCCTTAAGAGATATCTGAATGGAGGGATGTGTAAAAGCAGGCCATATCCTTCCATGGGCTGTAGCATCAGTAGCACCACTGGGATAGATGGATGGCAAAAGCCGGTATGAACTTCTTATAGTCTGACAGTCTGGCTGAGCAGGGCACATACCCCGTAAAATAATCTGAAGAGTTTCTTTAGTGTTCTGTTTGTTCTATATGTAATTGTACATGGCGATTAAATATCAAGTCTCTTAAGTCGTCCTACAGTCTAGACAGCGTAAAACTATCGTAGGCCTACTATTATTGGCTTGGAAGAAAGTCTTTGCAGTTTTACCCAATAACGTAGAAATTTGCGTCACTCGATGTTTCGTACTAAAGCCATAATTGAATATACTAATTCCAAAATTAAATGTCTGAACGTACCAATTTACATTTAGAACAATCAGAACACTTAAGAAACTCTTCAGATTAGTAGTCTTTATCCGATCGTTCATTTTCGTAATTATAAAAAAAATCCCAAAATGACTTCTTATGAAATTATTTAACCGAGCAAGGCTCGGCCACCTGATATTAATAATACTATTATGTTACAGTAGCCAAGGGAAATACTCCTCGTTAATCAACAGACTCTAAGACCAGCATTATATTATGTTAGAAACCAACAAGCTTTCTCTGGCACTGACAGGGTCGAGATTCGTTAAAGGGAGACAAAGTTCATCATAGTCTCTTTAACAATTTCCACTGAGGAATTTTCTGGTGACGTAACATGTCTGCAGCAGTACCGCCCTCTGACAGGCAACGAGCAGGTTCCTAGGAATGTTAAAGGGCCTTGAAAGTATCTGCGAGGTCAGTTGTTATTATCCCCTCGGTTGATATTACAATGGGGTATATTGTTATTTTGGATAGTTTCCATAGACGCCTAATCTCCAAGCCTAGGTTTCCGTATTTTCTTTGTTTTTCTATCTCTGTTTTCTCTTAAGTTATGAAATAGTGGTACGGCGATGTCGATAATGGTAGCGTTTTTTTCTTTTATATCAATGAACAGAAGATCAGGGCGATTGAAATCCACCGTTTTGTCGGTCAGAATAGGTTTATCCCAGTACAGCACATGCTTAGTAGACTCGAGAACCTCTAGTGGTGAGTATTTATAATAAGGTGTCTTTTCAAATTGAGTGTCAAAGCCAAGTATTGGTGTATTAACTTTGCACCTTGGTTATGGTCACCCAGGTAGGCTGATTCTGACAGGGCTGGACATCCTGCTATAATGTGTTCAATCGATTCACCCACATTTCCACATTTTCGGCATTTGTCGACAACATTGAGTTTTAGGATATGTTTCTCGTAATTTTTGTCCTAATTGCTCTGTCCTGTATTGGTGTAACAAAGCCTTCTGTTTCAGGGTAGAGATGGCCTGCTTTGAGCTAAGGAAGCTGCCTTGTCGCTGTTGTCACCATGTAATATTATTATGTTAGAAAAGAACGAATATTTATTCTCTGGCGCAACCTGGGTCGAGTTTCGTTAAAGGGAGACAAAATTCATCGTAGTCCCTTTATTAGTTTCCACTGAAGAATGTTCTGGTGATGTGGCAGGTCTGCAGTAGTACCGCCCTCTGACAGGTAACGAGAATGAGCCTTGAAGGTTTCTGTGAGGTCAGTTGTTATTATCAAACTCAAGATATTCAGAATTTAAGCACAGTTACCAAATACAAATAACGATACCATCAATTCAACTTTCACAAATTATAATCTTAATTATTATTATAATATAAGACATCGACTGTTGAATGGAAAAAATAAATAAAATGAAGACATTAAAATTGCATGAGTTATTCTATTTTGATCTCACTTAGTTCACGTCCAAAAACAATGTCAATACACATACAATCGAAGGTGGTTAATCGGACCACCGGTTCGGTTAATCAAACCGTCAAATTAAATCCTTTTATGTACGTGTAATGTTATCCTCTCATTTGGACCTGAACTTCGTTTAATCGGACCAAAGAACATGAGATCGAATAAGAAAAAAAGAAAGCAACAAGTCGGAAAACTGGAACTTAAACAGGTCGAAAAATACGATGTATATGTATCCATGGAGAACAAGCTAAAATGCTTAGATGCAATTGTTGATAGGGAGGGAGGTTTGAACCCCTAAACCCTACTCCCCCCTGCTACGGCCATGAGTCCTACGTGTGTCCATGTGTTACGTTATCCGCGCAAGCTAAATGTTTCTGAAACTAGTTGAAATGTAAAGTTTACGACGATATAGCACTAAGAGAAGAAAGAAGTTTGGACCGATTGGATGTAAAATTACAAGAGAAATCAAGGACCTAAGTTTAGTGACAGTGGTGCCTGATGTTTTTCGAAGCGGGGGCCTGTGTAATATGAATGACTACTCCAATGAAACCGTTTGCGACTTTATTATTTACACTGGGGAGAGAAAATGATTCGCAAATCATAGTTGGGTGCACCAATGTTGGACGAGATTCTAACCTAGCAACGATTTCACCCCGACACCTTCCTTATATAAGTAATCAGATTCTATAATTACAAAATGACGTCATTTCTTGCGACTTGATAAAAGTCTACAACGAAAAACTTGCACTTGCTCGCCTCTTATTCTGTTCGACTTTCTCTTCTATGTCCCTAAACCAGTGTGAAGTGGACGAATCCCCATGGCAGACGACAATACGCACGCAATGCCGATAAACTAATAATCCGATTACGATTTCAAGATTAGATCTGGCCAGCTCTGACAGGAAATCTAGAGTGTTTTTGTTTTTTTCGACATCACGGAACTAGAGGGAGTGAAACAAAAAGTTAATTATTTGACTCCTGTGCAGGTCTGTTATGCATCAATCAATAGCTTGGGTATTGATTATATTTTACCCTCATGAGACTTTTCTTACTAATTGGTCTTTTTTTTTTCAAGTTCAGGAAATAACTGAAGTAGTTTAGAAAGGGAAAAAAAATATATGACGAATATTTCTGAAAAGTTATGTCTTCTGTCTGCGGATTGGTTTAATAAGCAGTCACGTGACGTGGGTATAAAAATGAAACGAAGCGTTAATGGTTCAAACTCAAGATTTAAGCACAGTTACCAGATACAAACAGCAACAAACATCAATTCATCTTTCAAATGTTACATCCCACCCAGATATCTTTTTATTTGTAAATTTGTCAATCGTCCGCCATCTTTCCAATTTGTTTCAGAGCTGACCAGTGGATTACATTGAAAAAAAAAAGTAAAATTCCCTTTGAGACCTTGTGGTGTATAGGGCAGATGATGTAAAGGTCATCTAATTCTGTGGCTTACGGTTAACAAGGGTTTCATGTGGCCAGCACAATGACCAACCGCCTTTACTTTATCCAACTAATGCCAGGTACCCTTTAAAGCTTGGCGGACACAGAGGCACTATAATAATTTAATTTAATAATAATTTTATTTATAAAGCGCTGTTAACAAACAAAATGTAGGCTCAAGGCGCGGTAAGAACATTACAAGCACAAACATGAGACATGACAAACTAATCTAAAAAAGTTCTAAACAGATAGGTCTTGATGTTCTTCTTAAAAGTGGTGTAGCAAGTTGTCTGTCTGAGATCAATGGGGAGTGAGTTCCAAACCTTTGGTCCGTGAACTGAAAAAGCCCGCTGACAGTAGCTTTTGAGGGAAAAGCGTGGCACCACTAAAAGCGTTGATTCCATAGAGCGTAGGGCTCTCTGTGGGACATATGGAGTAATCAGTTCGCTAAGGTACAAGGGCATCTCATTGTTATATTTACACTGATGACAAAGTGTGGCCACCTTGTAATCGATTCTTGCTTTTACGGGTAACCAATGGAGCGCAGTAGCATAATCTCGTCTTGTTTTTTTAAGAACTATTCGTGCGGCGTTGTTCTGAATACGTTGCAGCTTGGCTATTTTGTGGTCGGGTATACCTGCTAGCACGGCGTTGCAGTAGTCAAGGCGGGAGAGTATGAATGCCACAGCTAGCGTTTTTGTTGACACCGTTGTTAGGTATGGTCGGATCTGGCCTAATCTGCGCAGCTGCAGATAAAGACCCTTGCAGAGCTGCCTTATGTGTGAGTCGAAAGATAGTGTTGAGTCAAAGAAAACTCCAAGATTCCGGACTACATGGACATAAGAAACCTGGCAGTTCGTGATAAGAAGAGAATCTGTGCTCTCGACTTTTGAGACGTTGTTCCGAGTGCCAATCTTAATTATTTCTGTCTTGTCTTCATTCATCTTGAGCTTATTCTCAACCATCCAATCGCTCGCCCTTGCAACGGTACCACTGATTTTTTCTGCCAGATGCGACACCTCTGAGGGTACTGAGGAATCATATAACTGTGAGTCATCGGTAAAAAAGTGGTATAAGATGCCTGTTGGCCATATGACACCGCTGAGTGGATATGTATACATAGTAAACTGCACTATGAGAAGATCCCAAAATTAAAATCCCAATCTTCACCAGGATTCGAACGCCGGACCCCGGTACGAAAGTCAAGCACTTTACCGCTCAGCCACGGCGCCTCCGGTGGATTACATAGGTCTGGCAATATCTTGAAACCATAAGGCTAAACAATTTTCTATTGGTGGTCAACCCTTTTTCAAAACAATATGGACAGACAATGCATAGCCATAGACATTAAAACAGACTGATGCGCTCCTTTGTCATGGCCACGTTCTTATATGCTACCGAATCTAGGACACGGACTGCAGAACTAGAGGAGAGGATCCTAGCAGTGGAATTGAGATGCTACAGAAGGATCCAAGGTACGACATACAAAGACCACATCACAAACGAAGAGATTGGAGACAGGAGTAGTTCAGCGATCGGACCCCCACGATGACCTGATAATAACTGTAAAAAAAACAAAACAACTAAAACTCTATGGCCATACCACAAAATCCGCAGGGCTCGCAAAAAATTTCCATCAAAGAACAGTATCAGGAAAAAGAAGAAGAGGCAGAAAGAGAAAGCGATGGGAAGACAACATAAAACAATGGACGGGACGGTCATTGAAGGATGATTCTATCCAAGGCAATAAAAAAAAATCAATGGAGAAAGACGGTCAACAGATCCTGTGTGGTGCCAAAACGGCCCAACAATTAAAAGGGTTAGGGGAAGATAGGTTAAACTTTGTTAAACTATATAACTATGACCGGAGGGCAGTTGTTAAGGCATCACTGGCTATCTTGCATGTTGAGAAGAGTTCCATTCGCTTCACGGGGATAGCGCTGTTAAATCAAACCAGTGGTACCTAGTTCCCAAGAGATTGCTTGCACTCTAATTACAGTTGTTAAAAATCTCCGTTCCTTGTTCCAGTCAATGTAGCGGCGTTAGCAGACGATGTTTTTGTTTATGTTTTTGTAAGGCACACCCCCGTCACGAGCCATTCTACATTCTCTTGATGGTCATTAATTAAACGCTGCGATCAACTCACTTTGAAGTTTGAAGGCACCTTGTCACGCAACGTCAGTTTTATAGCGCTTTGGCGTGGTCAGTTCGTATTTTTGGCGTAGATAGGTCGTACTTTAGCGTGGATAGGTCGTACTTTAGCGTGGATAGATCGTACTTTAGCATGGATATGTCGTACTTTGCGTGGCCAGGTCATACTTTATTTAACGTGGATAGGTCATACCTTGGCGTGGATAGGTAGTACTTAGCCTGGATAGGTCTTATTTTGGCTTAACCTGGCTGTACGTTGGAGTGCCCTGGTCAAAACAAGTGCGCCTTCTTCCCTATCGACATTATAACATGGAATGGGTTGGATGAATTAATATAGAAAACCAATAACGTAGTAGAAACAAATATTCAACAACAAAAAAAAAGTAAATACCTCAACCGATGAAATATATAAATAAATAAATATCTTCACATCAGTTGATCATTGTCAACCAATCAATCGAAGTGATGGTGTCACGTGGGATATTGAACTGATTGAACTGCCAAACAATAGAGTGAGTGAGAGAAAAAGGAGCGAGAGATGAATAGTAAAAAAGAAACAGGCCATCCATTCACAGAGATCAAACAATCCAATATCAAAAACATTTCTAGACCTGACTGACTGACGTATGGAACTTGCAGACGTTTGACTAACTTCCTGTTTAAAAAGCGAAATAGTCTATGGCGATGGTTGATTTAAAACACTAATTACTTAGACTAGCGTTTAAGGGGAGACATACTTTATTGACGATACAAAAGGATTAAATTCTAAGAATATTTAACAATGACGATATAAAATATTTTCTGGTTTATAGCAATGTAAATATTAAATTGAACTCTAAAATAAAAAGGGAATAAAGAGAATTGATCCTGGGCACTAATCAAAAGATATATCGACTGTAAATGTATGTTAAAGAAATTGTTCAGATACCAAAGGCTGTCGTCATGCTAATGATTGCGATGTTTATTACAGATCACGTGCCCTATAGAGCAGATCATCTGTTTCTGTGGCCTATCGTTGACTAGGGCCATCACGACGACCGACCGTCCTTACTTTCTCTAACTCATACCAGATACCCATTAGAGCTGGGTGGGCGAAGGCGCCCTTAAGATCTCGAAATTAAAAAAAAATCCCAGTCCCTACCAGGAATCAAACCGGAACCCTCTGGTGCGGAAGTTAAACGCTTTACAACCCAGCCAACGCGCTTTCACTTCTGCTGAGCCGTTATCAAAACATCAGTAAGTCATATAGAGTCTTGGAATTCATCAGGACATCAGACGCTACCGATTGTCAGTGGCGTAGCTAGGGTTGGGGGAGAATTTGAAAATCCCCCCGGGCCCTCACTTGAGGGGGGGGGGCCATAATGAGTGTTTTTTTTACATTAAAAATTAAGTATTACGCAAAATGTACGGGCCCCCAAAGAGGTCAGTCCCCCCCCCCCGGGCCACCAAACGATGGAAAATTTCTAGCTACGCCCCTGCCGATTGTATGTAAATCCACGTCAATATCTTCCCCAACAATTTCTTAACTCACTTCATCTTGATACTGTTGCTCTGCAAGCTTTTGTTATTACAGATCCCAACTTACTCTGTCTGTCTGTCTGTCTGTCTTGTGTCTGTCTGTCTGGCCAAAAGTTTGTACACATTATTTCTCCGACAC
>JADKLZ010001483.1:22790123-22807526 GCA_021533235.1 Biomphalaria straminea
CTAAATTTTACGTTTATCATTTGCTTTCAGCTGTATATAATAGTAATTTAAAAATTTGGAATCAGGAAGTGGCAGAAAAAGTTAAGATTTAGCTTTAATTCGGTCCTATATATTATGGCCCACTGGGTGGGCCATTCGACCAGAACGGGAAAAAAGAAATGTCCCACCCAGTGGGACATTCGACCGGAAAGGGTTAGAGCAGTGTTTCTCAACCTGTGTGCCGCGGCACACTAGTGTGCCGCCGAAGATTTGCAGATGTGCCGCGGCAATTTCCAGAACGCCACACGTGTAGCGTTACACAGGTCAGCCTAATATTAAATTTTTATTTTACGTCGCGATGACATCCCCTCCTGCAAAGATCAGTAATAGTAGTGGATCGCTCCATATTGATGGAAAGGGGTGTTAGCTATTCAGTTTATGGAATTTCCCACTAAATATATATATATATATATATATATTATATTGATTCAAATGTAGGCCACCTTAGCAGATGCACACCAGTTCATGAATTGACAAAGATAATAATTAGCGATGTGTGTCATGTACATTGATTAGGTGTATGCTAATAATAAAAAGTTATCACTAAGCATTATTTATATTTTATATCCATGGAGAAATACGTTATAAAGAATGAAACTGCGAAAGCGTTAAATGAAAAGCAAGGAACCAAACGAAGGTACAAAGAAGATTACATCGGATATGGTTTCATATCTTTGGGACCTGAAGATTCTCCATTGCCAATCTGTCTGATCTGCAATACAACTCTATCAAATGAGGCGCTTGTTCCAAGCAAATTGAAGAGACACTTGGAAACAAATCATCCAGCTGTAAAAGCCCAACCGAAGGAATACTTCGAAAACATCAGGGCTCAACAAAATAAACAAGCTAGGAAACTTACAAATTACCTAAAGCTGCCAGAAAAGGGATTGATTTTGCAAGGTTAGAAGGTTGCTCAGTTATTAGCAAAACGCAAGAAAGCACACACAGAGGATGAATCTGTCATTGTACCAGCTTTAGCAATAGTTGTTGAAACAATTCTAGCACCTGATGCCGCCGAAAAAGTTAAACAAGTTCCTTTGTCAAATGATACTATCTCACGCAGAATAAAAGACTTATCGTCAGATTTACAAGATCAAATCTGCGAACACTTCAACGTGACTGACGATGAACTGTCTCTTCTGTGGTCTCTTCAAGTTGATGAATCCACTGATGTTAGAGGCAAAGCCCAGCTGCTAGCTTTTATTCATAAAGGATGAAAAATGTGTCAACGAATTCTTATTTTGCAATGACTTAGCAACTACGACCAAAGGCGAAGATATCTTCAATGTGGTGAACGAAAACATTTTGTTCTTCAAACTACAATGGAAAAAACTGTGTCAGAGTTTGCACCGATGGCTGTCCTTTCTTGCAGGGAAACAGAAAAGGATTCGTCACTCTTGTCCGTCAAGAAAATCCAAATGTATTAGTTGTTCACTGCATGATCCACAGAGAAGCTCTTGCCTTCAAATCTTTGCCATAAGGTTTGATGTCTGTTCTGAATCAAGTGATTGAAGTTGTAAGCTTCATCAAATCTCGACCGCTTGCATCCCGACTTTTCTCTCGGCTCTGTGCAGCAATGGATTCAGACTACAAATGCCTCCTGTATCATACCAACGTTCGTTGGCTCTTCAGGGGAAAAGTATTAAAGCGTGTCGTCCAACTCAAAGCTGAGCTGATTTTTATTCTTGGAGGCTGAAAAAAAAGACTTTGGATTTTCTATTCATGACGAAATCTGGTGGGTTAAGGTCACATTTCTCTTTGATTTATTTGACAAATTAAATTCATTGAACTTCATGGTCTTCAAGGACCAGCGGAAACAATCATCATTGCATCCTAAAAACTAAAGTCATTTGGTGAAAAATTGTCTTTGTGGCAAAGTAAGATCTCGAAAGGAGTCTTCGACTGCTTTCCTTCTTACAATGATTGTGCTTCAAACATAGAAATTACCCCCGAAATTCTTGACACTTTGACACACCTGCAGCCAGCATTGCAGCATTACTTTCCAACAATTGGAAGTAATGAATATGGATGGATCAGCTATCCATTTGGAAACTATGAAGCTACAAATCTTACAACTGAAGAAGAAGAGCAGCTCATTGATTTAAAAAACGATGTAGTTCTTAAGTCAAGTTTTGCCGAGAAAAGCCTGGATAATTTTTGGATTTCAATCAACAAAATATATCCAGCAATCAGTTTAAATGCAATCAAAATAATTCTTGCATTTTCATCTTCATGGTTTTGTGAATTTGGATTTTCAGCACTGACTGAAATCAAGTCTAAGCAAAGAGAGAGACTTCTTTCAATAGATGATGAATTGCGAGTTAGTTTGTCGACTTTGGAGTCTCGGATAGATCTCATTTGCTCTCAAAAACAGGCACAACCTTCACATTAAGTGCAATGATTAAAAACTGGTAAATCTTTTTTTTCTTTTTTATTTTAAAATAACTGTTGCTCTTTGTGGTGTGCCGCGAAATTTTTGTTGTTTTTTTACTGTGCCGGCAGACAAAAAAGGTTGAGAAACACTGGGTTAGAGAGTCAACAGCGCAATGTTAAGATGTTAAAAGCACCTTATTTTAGCTGGAGGATTCGGGGGGGGGGGCATGTCTAATTAACAAAAACAAGCTATGTTTAAAAAGGTGTGTTTTCTTTTAACTGAATAAAACAAACAGGAATTGTTGATTATCGATGCATGACCTATGCAATTTACAATGCATATCATACATTTTATGTACTTTTTAGCACTGTAAAATCGAATTTCCAAACTCTTTCGATAGTGACACAAACAAATGTGTATATTTTAGTTATTATTGAGTTATTATCGAAGACAGACTTAAGAGACCAAAATAAAATTTAAATAGACCGCCAGCGGACATTGGCTTTGTTTTCACGAAAAGCTGGAAAATATGTAGGTCGCTCTCATACTTAACATCCAAATCGAAGACATCGCCATTTTTAGTTTATAACAGGTTATTTCTGCTTAGAAGCAAACATTTTACGTGGAAAATCCCCACTAGTAAAAAGATAAAGAAAAGCGCTTTGTCAAACCAGAACATCACAGCACTGATAACGCTATTATTTTAATCTGCGTATACTGTATCATTCTGTATTTACAGAAACCATACGTCGTATATCAGTCCTAATAAAACAAAATGGTATAATAAAAAATCTAACTCGTAGACTGTGTATCTCTTTCGTATGATATGCCAGCATTTATTTTGTTCACAGCTTGACTCGTTGTGTAGTATCTTATCTTATACAATACAGACGTTACTTCAAAAAAGAAGATGATTACGTCCTACGCGTCATGCATTCAGTCATGCATATTAACCAATGAATGTGAAACATTGATGATCCTGGTATACATGTTAAATCTGAGGAACTACATCCGGATCTCTACTGATAGTTACAGACATAATTTTTTTATTAGGCCTACATCTCCACCAAAATTTCCACTATATTTAAAGACACGCTTATTTTATTGATCACTAGCTATCTTAAAATAGGGAAAAATTCCCCTACGCTAAAAAAATCATTCTTAGGCTGTAGATATTTGAAAAAAACTTTATTTTCTCCTTTATCTACCCCCCCCCCCGAATAACAAACGTGTAAAATTATTATTGAATATTTCATTTGTTAGTTTAGCGCTGAATGTTGGAGGCACTGGAATCGAAGGTATCGATGCAATGATTGACGGTATTGATGCTTACTGTTTATATCTTTGCAGCCATGTTTGTTTGCTACTAGCTAGCCGCATACTGCACGCATAGTTCTGTTAGAATTGATTCCAAAGGCTGCTTCAATCTATAGATTCAGATTGGCTATACCCTGGCTTCCCAGACTTAAAAGATAAACAAGAGATAAACAAAGGCCTGTACAGTCGATACAAGATGAGCTGCTAGATCTAACTGTTGTTCTGTTTTGTGTTTGTAACAAATCAAGTTAGAGATTTGTAAATATTTGATATTGACTTTTGAGTGACACTTTAAAAACATTAGGAATGGGAGAAGATAAACTGTTTTTTCTCTATTTGTTACTATTCAAGAGTACCATTGATTACAGGGGCGCAACTATGAATTTTCCATCTTTTGGTGGCCCGGAGGGCTTGGCCTCTTTTTGTGCCCCTGCATTTGCGTAATATTTAGTTTTAATGTATAAAAAAGCACTCATTTGGGAGCCTCCTCAACTTAGGGCCCTGGGGATTTTGAAATTCCCCACACTTCCCCCCACCCTACCAACGCTACTGTATTTTGATAATTTTGAATCCTAGCCTGCTCTTCAGTCATTTACTTTTCCCTGTTAAAAAGTTATAGTTTCGAAGAACACAATATTATTACCAAATACTCTCAAAAGAAAAAGAAAACAATGATTCCTCTGTTGTTGTTTTTTTTTTTTGTAAACTTAAAGCCTAATGTTTACTGTGGCCACCTCAACGTTGATGTCATAAAGTGAAATACCTTATATTCATACTTAGTGAGGTCGAGGTTAGACAAATTATGACTTTCTAAGTGTATGCTTATATTTGTGTGTGTGTGTGTGTGTTAGTGTGTGTGTGAGTGAGTGTGTGTGTGTGTGTTTGTACAGGATTATCCCAAAACTATTTCTGAACGTTGGGAGTGGATTAGTGAAGCAGTCCTCTCACACATAATTAGCTGATCCATAGCCCTCGTTAGAAACTACCTGGCAGCCATGTTCCTCGTGAGATTATTTTACACCGGTCGAAGGTACAATAATTAGACCAGAATCATTACACAGCTACGTACAGAATATAAATGTACGCAGACACGCACAAACAAGACAATCACAAACGTATACACTCAATTACAAACTCAAAGGTACATAGATCTATAAGATGCAATATTCAACATTGATGTTACGAAAAAAAAAAAGGTTCACCTAGCAAATTGTCAAGGGGAGGAAAGAAGAAATATTTCAACATTAACCGCATTATCCCCCTTTCGTAATCTTATATTCGGTGTAGTAATTTTTTTTTATTTATTTTTTTTTTGTGGGGGGGGGGGGGAAGGGGGTGAGGGGGGAAAGATTATATTTCCAAATTTGAAATAATTAATCAAATGCTTTAGATAAACGAACTTGAATCTTAACCATATCATGTAACGAAATATACATTTATTTAATAGATGATTTAAAAGAATCACGCAATACAACAAACTCTACCACTGCATGAGTCTTAATGGGCATTGGTTAAAAATCTACCTATAAGCGGGCAGTTGCCAAGGCTTACCAGGCCCTTATACATGTATAGCCGAATTCGAGTAGCCTTATTTAATAATGCACAAAACCAAATCTGAATTCGTATAGTATTTAGTTCACTTTCCATTGGAGCTTCGGCACTACAGCTATGCCCTTGCAGTCTACATATTCAGAGTTGTTGTTTTTTTAAGTTTAGGATTTTCTAAGTAGTACCATGACAAAAGTAAAAATGCTCAACTCCAATACTTACACACAATAAAAGTTCTATCACATATCAGAGATCAAATGATTTTAAAAATGTCAGTCTTAAGTTGCGGGATGTGTGTCAAAACTCTTTGCTACGACTTGGCCACCTAACAACGAGTTTGAATCATACGGTCCAGGTTCAAAACCTTGTCACCGAGATTTAGTTGGTGAAGACGCTCGATTCAAGTTAACTTGATAACCATTGTAATAACTCTTGCTGCCAGTTCACTAAGACATTTAACCCAGTGGCGTAGCATCCATGGCGCGAAGGGGTTCAATGAACCCGGGCCCACGACCATTAGGGGCCCACAGCCGGTAGACTAGCAAAAATGGCGCAAAGGGGTTCATTGCACTTGAGTCCATGACTCTTGACTAGTTGGGGCCCAGGCGAGAACTTACGAATGACACTAATTCACGAATTAAAATTTCAAAACAATGTTAATTATTCAATTTTCTCAAAGCGTAATATGTTTCTTTTTTTTTCTATATAAATAATGTGTCATATCAAAGATTTTCTTTAACCATATACGATGTTCTGGGAATTTCAAAAAGAAAATAGTAATGATATCCTTAAGTTGTAGATATATAATCTGTATTATTTCCAGTATCTGATGGACCCTATGAAGTATGTCTTTGCCATTATTACTGTAAGACAAAAGGCCCACAAAAAGAGGCAGGAATGTCCAAGTAAGAGGCCTAAGGCCCAAGGATTCCTAAGAGTGAAAAAAAAAAGCATCTTAATAGTTGTGAATCAAACTTTTGAATGCGAGCTAATGAAGTAGTGTAAAACACTCATTTAGGACAACAGCGTCCTCAGAAGTCTTCATTACATTGTTTTATTGTCTTTGTATTGTGTAAAAAAATGTTTCATGTGATCATTAGAAAAGATTTTTTTTTTTAAATGTGCGAAATTAAAAAAAAAAATATATATATAGGAAGCAAATGAATTGCCAGAGTAAGTTACATATGAAGCTTTAAAGATGATTGTGTTTGTTCTGTTACAATCAATGGCAAAACCAAAATTGGAGAGCAGGTTTATAACAAAGATTTAGAAGGTAGAGGGGATGTCAATGTTTTCATGGAATAGTGTCATTCTCTTTCTCTGACCAATGCAGTGTTTGTTCAAAGTTCTTAAGTTAACACTATTAAGCTTTTTTTTTTTTTTTTACAAAAACATGATCATGGAATAGTGTTTTTCAGAAATGAATGCCGGTGCATTAGCCGTGGTCGGAACGATGACCTCCATACAGCTGATCTATATAAAGGTATATAATTATGTATAATTGTATGAACTCTGGCCAATGCGTAGTATTAAAAAAACACTGACTAGTCCTTATTGCTATGAATATATGAAATTTGACAGGAAAACAAAGCCCCACAGATTCAAAACGAGATAATAGAGCTGTTTGGCTATGCAGTTCTGGCTTAAACGGGGGAGCCTTACTTTGCCTCAACGTAGCGCCCGCGTGGAAACGGCTACCAGAGGAAGTGGCTAGGCTAAAAAGTAACAAACAGGACTCCCATTTGGCATTTGTAACAGCAATGTCCTATAGACATCGACTTGGGTCACTCCCAGACAGACCTGTGGTCATACAGTTTTTTTTTTTACTGTTTGATATTTGTTCTCGAATGGATTCAGACAGGTTTTTTTTTTTCAAACTTAGAGCTCGAAGAGCCTGCGGCTCAGCTCTTAAGACTATCCAGCGGTTCTGGCTACAATACAGATGTGCAATCCGCAACATTTTTCCCTTTTATTGTTGAGAGCACTCAAGACAAATTTAAAGCATGATTTAAAAAAAACTGTTCTGTGATCTCAATGACGGAATACCCCAAAAATAGCAATTAGAGAATCATTTCTAGTTGTTCGTTTGTTTTTTTGTGTGACAATTGACAAATGTTCCAACTAATGAATAATCCCAATTTATCTTTAAAACTTGCGAGGCTAAAGTTATGATGGTGCTTCCAATATAAGTGGATAATAAGACCTACAATGGTCTTCAACAAAAGAAGCCGCTCGTTCATTATGTTTATTATGTTAACCATGATTTAAATTTGGTTATAAATGATTCTGTCGGCTGTGTTCAAGACGTTGCAGATCTCTAAGACTTTGTTTTTTTTTACTCACAGCATCTCAAGATGGGAGCGTCTTAAATCCAATAGGAAGTGCAAAGTATATAATATACTCAAATATTTTTGTCCACAATGTTGTCATCAAGGAATGATGCTCTCACAACAATGAGATTAAGATGTTTTGATGTACCAAAGCAGCTTGTGATTCTCAAAGAAAAAAAAACATATGGCAGCTGCACCAATTAGAGGAAAATTAGAATTGTAAGGGCAGTCCGAGTTGTGAATGTTCAAAAATGAGAAGGAAAATCTACATAAAGCAGAAAGTATTGGAATGTCTTTTGGTTAACATACCCATACATTCAGATTCTTCAATTGTTCTGTCACACTATACATTCCACTTACTCTGGGTAGGGGGCCCACCAAAATATTCTTGAACCCGGGCCCAAGGATACCTTGCTACGCCACTGATTTAACCCTAACTTCTGACACCATCAGTAGCCACTCCCACAAATTTCTCCCACGAAAAGAAATACCGTCTATGATGATTGAAGCCTCTTTGAACAGGTCTTCGCGTGGTAGACCTTCTCATAGCTATTCACACTTTTATGAGTTTTTATAGAACCAGGTTGCTGTCCGGATTTGGCCCGCGGGCCGTATTTTAAGCATTACTGGTCAAAGCCATTTATATGATACTAGAACTCGAACAGGAGGCGCGGTGGCTGAGCGGTAAAGCGCTTGGCTTCTTAACTGGGGGTCCCGTGTTCGAATCCCGGTGAAGACTGGGATTTTTATTCCGGGATCCTTAGGCGCCTCTGAGTCCACCCAGCTCTAATGGGTACCTGACATTAGTTGGGGAAAAGTAAAGGCGGTTGGACGTTGTGCTGGCCACATGACCCCCTCGTTAACCGTAGGCCACAGAATCAGATGACCTTTACATCATCTGCCCTATAGACCTCAAGGTCTGAAAGGGGAACTTTAGAACTTGAACAGAAGACTTACAGAGAACGACGACTTATCCTGGCCCCAATATTGGTCTAAACCTGCTTTATGATTGTTGATGGAAACGTCTTATCTTATATATTACAGACGTTACTATACAAAAGAAGATAATTAAGTCCTAGCCATGCATGTTAGTCCCTGACTTAAGGTCTACTAAGTCGTTTTTTTCTGACCGAGTCCGGTAACCCATTTCATCCTTTATTGGCACTAGGGATGAAGGGACATTTATAAGTGTTCTAACGCAGGGGTCGGCAACCTTTTGAATCGTAAGAGCCAAAAAGGACAATTTACGAAATTTCAAAGTTTCTAAAGAGCCACAAAATATTTTTTTCTTCCGAACATTTCGTTAAGAATATTTTAAACTGACAATGGTACAGTGCTTTTGACAAGATGCTGTTAACAATGTTGATTAACAAATTCATGACCTCAACTATTTTCTCTGGCAATGTTAAGACACAAAGCGCTTCTTGGTATATAATGCTGTGTAACGTAAAAATTTCATGGTTTAATTTTGCGCCAAAGAATCGTTGTTGCACCTTTATTTTTTTCTGTCATACTTCTGGCTCCATCAGTAGCTATTGAAACGATTTATTTATATCGATTTTATTGTCTTCAATGTATTTTCGCACAACATACGATCTATCTTTTACTCTGGTTTGTCACGATAGCGGTAGCAATCCTAGAATTTCTTCTTTTGAAACTTGGGAAAACATATACCTGACAAAAAGACCAACTTGTGCCGTGTCTTTTATGTCGCAAGACTCATCTATATCAAGTGATAAGGCAGAAGAAAATTGAAAATCTTCCATCGGCAAATATGTAACATTTCAAGACATGGAGAGGGGTGCGCTGAAAGGCGAGTACAAGTGGCTGAGAGATAGAATCGAATCAGAACAATTTTTAAAGTTTTTTTTCAATAAAATAAATAATATTTCGCATGGCACTAAAGAGCCGCAGCTTAACATCCAAAGAGCCGCATGTGGCTCGCGAGCCGCAGGTTGCCGACCCCTGTTCTAACGTATGGAAAAAGACAGTGCGTTTATTTTGGTGTTTTTCTGAGTAATTCATTAGGTTTTGTTTTTCTATTTGTTATGGTTTAGTGTTTGATGTATTATAGCTACTTTATGTTTTATTCTATTGTTCTAAAGTATTTAATAAGTTTAACTTAACTGTAAACTGAGAAAATATATAGGCCTACGTGCGTCAGGCATTACGAAAATACCAATTATTTAAGTAATGCATTTGAAACAGAGAAAAAAAAAAACTTTAAAGGGGCGCAATTTGAATGTGTCCTAATTTAAAAGGCTGTAAATGCATTTTAAAATACAAACTTCTTTGATAACATTATACCGAAATCTATTTTAAAAGATATTTTTTATGATAATATGTTGCACAGTTATTGCTCTCGTTGTGAATGGTTTTATATTTAAATCTAAGTACTTTTAATATTTAACAAAACATAATATTTTACATTTATTTTTCGTCTTAAATATTTACAATATGTAGTCTCTTCATCGAACCCTTTTTGGTTGTAAAAACAGTGTTATAGTTAATAAAATTACCGAAATACAGAAAGAGTAATTTACAATTCTCTTAAAAGTCAAATTTGATAATGATAGATAATGCTCGTTGTAATTAAAAAATTGAATTTATTTGATCCACATAGAAGATTAATCAAGGGATTAATTGTTATTTCTGAAAGGATTTTTAACTCTAAAAAAAAAGATTTATCGTCATTTCTCAAAGGTTAAATTCCTCTAAAGTTCATGTTTAAAGAAATAGTTCCAGTGAAATCATTAGACCCTCTTCTAAATTCACATATAACAGTGATGCCCAAAATACGGCCCGCGGGCCAGATCCGGCCGGCGACGTGGTTTCATCCGGCCCACCGAAACGTCGGTAAAAATTTGCCTTCCCTTAAAGAAAAGGTTGAAAAATATATCTTTACCTACTATAGAGCCCACACTTTTTCTATGATGGAATGGTACTATGACTTGCAACATTAGAGCCGCGATTATTAAACTACGTCTAGAGATTGAAGGCTCAACGGACATAATAACAAAAAAAAAGAGAGACAAGAAAATGAGTGGTTGTTAAAGCTATCTACAATGTTTCTCACAATTTAAGTAGACAAATGAAGCCAGTTTCCGATGAGTACATAAAAAATAGTTAAATACAGTATCCCATTAGTTTCACGGGTTTCTAATAAAAGTGCTTGAGGTCGATTTGATTTCATTTTTGTACATTTTAGGTCATGTGGCCCGCGACATGAGTGTCGGAAATTAAAATGGCCCTGTAAGACGAATTAGGCTGGACATTACTGACATATAATATGGATTTAACGACTGACTGGTCGTGTGGTATACACTCAGATTAACGTCATGTTTGTCTCAAGATTGACTTCTTCTTACTTTCATCGTTTGCCTTCCAACAGGATGTCAGATCCAGAACTTCCGAAGGTTGTTATTGCGATTGTGGATACGGGAGGCAAGAAAGAGATGTTTATGTTATGATATATGCAAATTAGATTAGAATAAACATTTGAGTTTCTATGTAGTTCAGCTTTGTAGAGATCTTTATTTTAGCTGTAATATTATGTAAACAATAAGAATGTTTCTGCGTATGTAAATTAGAGAAACTAGAATAAACATTTGAATTTTTTATGTAGTTCAGCTTGCTAGAGATCCTTATTTAAGTTACATTAATTACACAAAAGCGGAACGCAAACAATAAGAATGTTGCTGAGTATGTAAATTTGAATAAGTGGTCGAAGATACATTATTTGCAATGCCTTTTTGTTTATTAAAGAAGCATATGTAATTATACACCGGTAGATCAAAACGAATTTAAAGTCTTTGAATTTCTTCTTATCTTATCTTATACAATACAGACGTTACTTCAAAAAGTAGATGATTACGTCCTACCCGTCATGCATTCAGTCATGCAAATTAGCCAATGACTTAAATAATTCTGCCAAGTCACTGGTTTTCCTGGCTAGCTCAGGCTTTTGTACAAATTTGTCCTAGCATATGGGACGAGGACTGTGCCTTTCCCTTGTTAAAAGTAGTTAGAATATGGAAAAAGAGAGACACAGAGAGAGAGAGAGAGAGAGAAAGAGAGTTGGAGAAAGAACTGTAATGCAGCAATATATTCGGCTATATTAACTTTGAGACTTGACTTTGCTTTTGCTTCAGGAAAAAACAAACCTGAATTCCAAAGTAGAAAGAGATAAATGGAGTTCTAGTTAGAGCCTACAGACAACAAACACCTGTTGCGTTTTTACTGAAAAAATTAAGTCAATTAAAGAATCTATACAAAGTTCCTCAATATTGACAACCCAAATTCAGTAGACTCCATTGACAATTAGGAAGCTTTTATTAAAAAGAAAATCTTTACAAATTCTGACACTAAATCACTAATGAAAAAACAACAACTCTGCTTTACTATAAGCTCTAAACCTGTACCAAAACCTTTAAGAACAGGAAGTAGTTACACTAGAATTATGGTATCATGGGATAGCTTGTACCCGCGCCATCTTGGAACAGTTACGATAACGAGGACACCTCTCCATGTGGAGTAATTTCTTCTTCCCCCACGCTCTTGTACTTTTTCTTGTTTAATTATCAGCTCGCCAGCAGATTTGAGAGGCTCGCTAATCTTTCTAGTTAACAGTTGAATTCGTCTGCCTGGTTTCATTTACGGCCTCCCTCCCCCCCCCCCCCCCCCCCCCCACACACACACACACAGGTTTTAAAAAATAAAATCATCTTTGTAGGCGAGAAACTGTACGAGATCTCTCTCTGCTAGTCACGTGATCCCGGGAGGGCAAGGTGGGAAACGGGAAAGAGGGAAGGAGAGAGAGAGAGAGAGAGAAAGAAAGAGAAAGACAGAGGAGATGAGAAGTTAGAAGAGATGGAAAGAGAGAAGTATAAAGAGGGTATAAAGAGAGAAATAGGGTACCAGACAGACATTTCGGGGAGGTGGGGACAGATAGTATAATAGTAAGAGGAAGAACGAAAGAGAGTGAAATAGAAAAGAGAGAGAGAGAGAGAGAATGATAGAAGAAAGAAAGTGACAAAAAGAAAGATTTGATGATGGAGCAAGACAGAGATTTGGGGAGGGGGGGGTCAATAAAATTAATAAAGAAATTGAAATAGAGGATGTACGAAAAAGAGGAAGAAAGAGAGACGGAGAGAGGCAGAATGAGAGAGAGAGAGGGAGGGAGAAGGGAGAGAGAGAAAGAAGGTAAGAAAAGAGACAGTAAGAAATAGATAAAATTTAAAGAAAATAAAAAGCAGCAAAACTGGAGAAAATATGAGGAGAGAGAGAACTGGTCTGCAAATACTGGAAGGTAATTTCTTTTTAAAAAAGGGAGATTTTAATATAATTTATGATGTCCCCTATGTAACTCCCTAGAATAATTTTTTTTAGTATTATGCAATATGTATCAACCCGAATGTTACGATAAGCTGACAAACAAACTTCTTAACATGACCAATAACTTCAGTTTATTAATTGGGTCTGATTATTAATAAGTATTAGGAAAGGTCTTAGAATACTCGATTCCAGATCTAGCTGAAACATACCCGAGCTAGAAAATGCGGATTTTTATATTTTTTTAATATTTTTTTTTAAATGGTTTATTCAGTTATACTTTCGTTTACAGAAACACACAAGATAAACAGGTTAACGTATCCACGTCCAGACCATATAATACTGTTGAGCACTGAAGGTTATTGAGGGGTTGTATATAGTTCATGATTAAATACACTGTTCATTGTAATTAAAAAAATTTTTTTTTCCGTACTGAAGAGATTACATTGCCATTAAAACATTTTTACAGTTTATACAACCGTTCACGTTAAAATTGTTCATAAACTGTCCAATTTGACCGTCACTGGGATGTTCATCGTCCTTCGTTGTAGTTATTGGGATCCTTTTGGAAGGATCTGGCTATATTTCCTATGGAAGCCCAAAGGTTCCAAGGAATATGAAAAGTTTGTTCCGTACTGCTCTTGAAACTTTATAGAGTTCGTATACACCCTACAAGTCCTACATCTCACTGGAAATGCATGATCTTAGGAGTGTTGAAGGTCCAAGTCTTTGTTTTCTAGTAAAGCCCAACAGTTCAACAATTCTGCCGAATTCCATAGATGGTGTGTTGTCAGTACTCGTCATTCTGAGAATGAGGGGGAGACATGTCTAACCAGGCCCTGGTATCCTGTAGTCGTAGATATAAATAGAAGCACCAAAATGCGAATTTTATTCAATCTAATTAACCCGTCCTTAAGAACACAAAAGTTATTTTTTTATCTATTAAATATTAAAGATGTTTAAGTTTATTTTTGGTTTTAACAATTTTGAATATTGCCTTTTTTTTTTGGAGGGGGGGGGCGCAGACGACCTATTGCTGCTGTCTCATACAGGGGTGTTTCTGAAGGGAGGAAGTTGGCCATGTGGGATATTGTTGTCAGGTCTATAAAAAAATTGTCATCTCGAATCTAAATGGCTAGAACACTTCGCCATTTTGGTTGGGCGCTTTTAGTCATGGAAAAAAAATATAGTTCTTATCTGTTATAGAAAATTAATCTTGTGGCATGTAAGGAGCCCTGTTCTGGAGTAGTATTTTTCAGCGAACAGATTACAGCGTGCACGTATGATGGCTATTTTACATACTTAAATATTAAATAACAAATAGATAGAAAAAGAATAGGCTACTTTTTAAAAACAAAGCTTATCTAAGGGTACGAACCGTGAATTACTGCAATTTATACGATTACAGTGTTTATATTCCTTTCTACTATATTAAACAAAATTAAATGATTAACTCATTGGATAATTTTTAAATTGATTCGTGCATTGTCATTGACTATGAATAATTATTCAAAATTTCAACTCGACCCGAGTAGAAAATGTCAAAACTTAATATGGGGATTAAATCCAAATGTACATCCACATCTCTCATTAAGTAGCATTTATTCCCTTTATTTCGATGTCAGACAAAATAATTAATCACCAACAATTAATTGGCTAATTTTTTTTTTTTTATTGATTCATGTCTTGTCAGGTTCAATGAATAATTGTGCAAAGTTTTAACAGGATCTAAGGTCGGGAGAAAAAACATTCAAATGTTTACCTGACATAAAACGTTAATATAATCTTTATAATAGCTAGTGGGGCATATGCATTAAGTGCAATTCGCAAGCATCGTTCTGACCTTAGGTTATCTACATGACAAATCTTCATCCTAAAGAAGAACCCGTCAAAGTGGATGCTGCATCACTGCATAAAACGCTTAGCCTATGGAGAAAGATAGACGCAATTCAATTCTGCTTTGAAAAAGACATTTCTCTTATTAACCGTATAGCAGAAAAAAAGACTTCTTCATGCAGGTTCCATTGCATAAAAAAAAAAAACTTGAGGATAAAATTAGGATATGCTTCCAGATCTATTTCTGGTGTATTTTTTTTCTAAAGATTTAACATCTAGATAAATGAATTATTTAAGAACTGTAATCTTATGTTACATTTATTTTCAAAAGAAAAAAAAATCCAGTTATCCAAACCTTTTGCGATAACGCTATGTTCGTGGTGTATTAATGTATGTGAATTATACGGCTGAAGCATGTTTTCTATAAATAAAACATACACATTACTTCTGATGAAATCGAGCACTGCAGTCTAGGGCTCATTTATAAGCCTGGACGAGATAGATATTTTAAAAAAAGTTGTTTGCATGGATCCTCCAGTTTTGTTTATTAACTCAACAACAACAACAAAACTTCGTCTACAACAATAACATTAACAACAGCATCTAAAACAATATTAACAGCATCATTAATGACAACATAAGCAAGATCAACAACAATACATCATACAGTACGTGTAATAAATTACCCACGTGAGTCACGTGTTTTGAACGCACGAGACATCTCTCTCTCTCTCTCTCTCTCTTTTTCGCATTTTTATAGCATTCGTCAATTAAATTCGGCTAAGAATCTATCTAACTATAAATCTGATGGTAAGTAAAAAAAAAAAGAATAAAGCCCTTGATATAGGCCTTAATATTTATGCAAACTGTTTTTGTCCTCTACATTCACATGCCTCTGACAGTAGAAGGGGAGACAACATACAAGACACTTTCGCTCAGACTTTCAGACAATTATAACTAAAAGTGTTATACAGTGTGTGTCTGTGCGTGTGTGTGATTAAGTTCGTTTCCCCATTAATTTCTCTTGGTCAACACAAAGCTATTTGTGTACAGTAATGAACGAGCATCCCCTAAAATCAGAAAGAACAAATAGAAAGAAAAAACAGGCTCTTTCCTTTTCATTTATTTTCAGCTATTTTTAGCTCTTGATCGACGTAGTTTTTTTTTTTTTGGTTAATTTGTAGGTTAAAAAAATTGCTAAAAAAATCTATTGCAGACCACTGTATTCAGGGCCGGTCCTAGCAATTGCGGGGCCCTATGCGAAACTGATTGCATTGAGCCTAGTTTGTATGGGAATAAGGACAATAAGTGAAAATTAAGATTTTGTAATTGCTATCTGTACTTTACGAACCTTATAACAAATGGCATATTTATTTGCCAGTGAGTTAAAAGTAAATAAAGTATAGCAACTTCCGATTAAGGTAAAATTTGCCCGATTATTACATTTTATTACATGAAAGCTGACAATGCCTTTTTTCTTTTGTCGCTCGTATGGGAGACGAACGTATGCCAAAGGCAGTCTTTTTTGGTGAGCTAAAAGGTGGCCGACGTAACAGAGGCGCCCCACGGAAACGCTTCAAAGACCAGCTTAGGCGTCAACTTTCCTTGGCTGACATAGAGGAGAGCACCTGGCTGCATGCGGCGTCGGAACGAGACAGCTGGAGATCACTCACAAAGGCCGCGGGATACACATTTGAGACCAAAAGAAAATCTGCCGCCGAGGACAAACGCAGACGACGAAAAGAAAATCTAAACCGACCACCTGCGGACAATGGTTTTGCTTGCCCTGGATGTGGCAAAATATGTAGGTCACAGCTGGGACTGCACAGCCACGGGAAACACTGTATTCCTCATTAATCTTCGGACTCGAAGACAAGCCTATTATTATTATTAAAGAGTTTTCAAGAGATTTTAATAAATTCAGGAGATTTCCAGGAATTTTTCGTATATATTGTGCAGTTTAATAATTACACCTTGAATTAGCGCGGGGCCTATGAAAGCGCGGGGCTCAATGCGACCGCAAAGGCTGCAGTGGCCTAAGACCGGCCCTGACTGTATTGGTTTCTTTATTTTTCAAGGGGTGTAAATGGAGAAACATTGTATTACTGCAACCCAAAGTACAAAATGAGCTGGGATTTGGGTAAGACGAAGAACAAACGTGCTCACAAAAACAAAAATAAATTCGACAACAATAACTACATCAATCTAGCAACATCAGCAGAAACATCAACTTCAGCATCAATATTGTCACGGATGAATGTTTGTATATGTGTATAATCTATGTTTACAAATGCGCGAATGACCGGAAGTGTATTAGATGTGAGAGAAGAGAGACACCAGCGTGTGATGTGTGATACGAGGTTGTTTTTTTTTAAGTTTTTGTGTTTTGATTGAGTTGTTTACCTAGAAGTAAAGGGGAAACTATGGTAGTTTCTAGAGAACTATAAGTAGGCCTAAAGATATAGTAGAAAACCAACAACAAAATACTCGGAATGAATCAACAAGTCTTTTTTACGTAATGAAGTTTTGTTGAACAGTAAAACCAGGTGACACAGGGGCGTAGCATCCATGGCGCGAAGGGGTTCAATGAACCCGGGCCCACGACCATCATGGGCCCATAGAGTAGCA
>JADKLZ010001483.1:22824485-22838580 GCA_021533235.1 Biomphalaria straminea
TGACGTGGCTAAATGTGTTTATTCACGATTGGTGAATGAGGTCCATTAACACGTCAAAGAATCTATTTTGCTATGTGCCAAATTTCAGCTTGATTAAAAAAAAAAAAGATTAATTCAATTTTCATTTCGAGTTTTATGTCTTTTGAGCATCGTCATTACAACTTTTGACTAGGAAGAAAATGTGAGATAAAAGTTTTAAATTTGAGAAATGAAATGAATTGAAAAGAAAAGTTTTATTTTGCACTGCATAATCTATCCAATTATAGATTGAAGTCCAGAAAGTCCAAGAATATGAATACTGGATGGGGTAAAAACACGGTTGTCTCTCTTTCATTTATAGCCTTCGACATGAAAAAAGGAAATAAGTTCGTGTAACTTGAGAACAGGTATTTCTGAGGCAAGTGCATTTATAAATTCTGGAAAGTCGCATGATGTTAAGTTTTGAAAATTAAAAAAAAAACAAAAACTAAAAGATTCTAGTTCTCCGTAGCATGGATACAAATTAGATATATTTCATAATACTGATATCAAGTTACATTTGAGTGGCTTTTTAAAATAATCAATCATTATAGTAGATTTTGAAAACATTTATTGAATGTTATTTTTGCATTGAGGATCAAAAAGAGGCTATCGACACAGGCTGGACTGTCATCTGGATGACCTATGGTTCTAAGCCCTCAACAGCTCTCCCCCGCAGAATGTTTGGGATACGATGTAATAATTTTGAAATTTGAAGGCACTTCCTAAATAAATCAAGAATATCTCAAACCTTGTTCGTCTATTCCAAACTTTATCTTTCGAACATTTACTTAGGGTCTTGGGTTTTCATTTACGGTTCAGAAACTTGAAGAGTCACTAAAAGAAATATGGAAAAGCTCCAAACATTTGTTAACAGATGCCTACGCCGGATATTAGGAATGAGGTGGCCAGAAAAGATAACCACTACCGATTTGTGGAAAAAAACAAGACAAAAGCCCATAGCACAAGACATTACCAAACGAAAATGGAGCTGGATAGGACACACCCTGCGAAAAGCAGCTACCAATGTTGCAAGGCAGGCTCTTGACTGGAATCCACAAGGAAATAGGAAAGTGGGCAGACCCAAGCAAACCTGGAAGAGGTCAGTCATCAGTGAAGCAGAGGGTACTGGAATGACATGGGAGCAGATGAAGAAAGCTGCTCAGAACCGAGTTCGGTGGAGAGGTGTGGTTGCGGCCCTATGCTCCCCTGGGAGTACACAGGATTAAGTCAGTCAAGTCAAGTTGGAGTATTTTGGATATAATAAGGAACGTTACAATAATTTGGATGGGCCAATAGACTACTCAAACTTATGTGTCACTGCTGTTTTAACGTTGTAATTGTTTTTTAATATTCAAGAATATTTTTTAAAGTGTATATAGGACAGACTCCTCACCCACTGACGCTACTATGAATGTATCTAACATGCCCACAAACACCGAATCTTTCACATTCAATTCCACTGTTTGTTTTGGTATGTGCCAACTTTATGTGAGTCACATTATGGGTGTGAACTACTTTATGTTATAGACATAAGAACGTGATGAAAACAAGAACTTTTTTTTTCTTTCTTTCAGTATTCATGCGCATTAAAAAAAATGAAATCCGCGTTCCTCTTTTTTTTTTCCTCAAGGTCAAAAACCCACAAAGAGGCTCATTGTGCCGAGTCTAGATCTACTCCGTGCCTTCTGATAAGTCTGTGATGCTCGGGGTCACTCGAAATATATACAGAGATAAACATTTGAAATACCTAACAGAACCAAAAATAAAATCATTATTTTATTGGCGAAATTAAACACGATTTGTACTTGAAAAATTATCGAAAGATTTTCACAGATAAACTTAATGTCAAGGACACTTAATTGAACTGTAATATATACTGCCAACTAAATACAAACTGAAGAGCTCAGAAAATTTGATTCTACATTGATAAAACATGCACGCAAAAATAAATGATCATATAAATAAATTTAAAAAAAAACTATCTTATCAAGACATCCTTTATTCAGTGGCGTAGCTAGGGTGGGGGAGGTGGGGGGAGATTTTGAAAATTACCCGGGCCCCTACTTGAAGGGGGCCCTAAAAGGAGTGTTTTTTACATAAATAAATATTACGCCAAATGCAGGGACCCCCAAAGAGGTCAAGCCCCCTGGGCCCCCAAACGATGGAAAATTCCTAGCTACGCACCTGCCTTTATTCTGTTCATCGTGCACATCAAACAGCTTCCTATTTACAGTAATATCAGGTGGCCGAGCCTTACTCGGTTAAATAATTTACTAAGGAAGATTATATACCCGAAGTCATTTTGGGAATATTTTTGTAGTTACGAAAATTAACGATCGGATAAAGACTACTAACCTGAAGAGTTGCTTTAGTGTTACTTTAGTTGTAAATATAATTGTACATGGCGATTAAATATCAAGTCTCTTAAGTGTAGACAAATCACAGCTCATATCATACTTTAGTTGTAAATATAATTGTACATGGCGATTAAATATCAAGTCTCTTAAGTGTAGACAAATCACAGCTCACGTCCGTTTTATAGTTTTACAATCCATATTTTTGTGTAAAACTATTGTAGGTCTACTATTATTGACTTGGAAGAAAGTCTTTGCTCTGTAACTTCTCAGATGGTTAAGTTCAGACATTTAATTATGAAATTAGTGTATTCATTATGACTTTAGTACGAAACATCAAGTGACTCAAATATCTACGTTATAGAGTAAAACAGGCACTTTTTGACAAACTGAAATGGCGCACTTTTTCTTAATAGACTTAAATCATTTCGTTAGCTTTCTAAAGAAACGTTTCCGTGGGGCACCTCTGTTACGCCAAACAATATGTTCGTCCCCCATACGGGATACGTGCCCTGCTCAGCCTGACTGTCGGACTATAAGAGGTTCATACCGGGTTTTGCCATCCATCCATCCCAGTGGTGCTACTGGTGCTACAGCCCAACCCTCCATTGAAATATCACCACGCCCAAACCCCAAGCTTTTTACTAAGGTTTATAGTTAAATAAAAAGTGGCTGCAGCATACGCAAACTTATGAACATCTAGCTAGATATCATGCTCATTGTGGGTAAGTAAGGCGTAGAGAAGCTATGTTATCACCATTTCCTTTGTTTTGGTACGGGACATTAAGACACTGAAGCATGAACACATGGTAACAATTTACCAGCAAAATAATATTTATAATAAGGCTTGACTTTGAATCCAAAAATTAATGAGGAATGCAGTTAACGATTGGTGAATGAGGCCCATTTACGAAACCTTTAAAAAACTATAACTGATCATACATCAAATTAAATTTCATTATTTTTCTCCCATAGTTTCATAATAGATCAATCCACAATAAGATGGTGCGCAGATGTTTAATTGGTCGATTGATTAGTAGTTCTTGTTTGGGAAGTGTACTGCCGTGAGCCTTGTGACGTAAGCGGTGTCAAGGTTTTTTTTCCCTTTGACGTCATGGAAAAAAATTTCATTCATCAAACATTATAACCAAAATTAATTTTTCGATAATAAGACATCTTCTTTTCCGATATAACGGTCGACCTCGAGGTTTCCCAATGTTGCCAATGAGTTGAGAAATTTTTTCTCACTAATATGCAGATACGTTGAAATTTTAAAGAAAATTGTTAGAGCCGTTTTCGAAATTTTTTTTTTTTTTTTTTTTTTTTTTTTTTTTTTTTTTTTTTTTTTTATCCTATACTACTAAGCGAGCAATTCTTGTATAATTGCCCTGCCCAGCCTGACTGTCGGACTATAAGAAGTTCATAAGAAGTTCATACCTGCTTTTGCCATCCATCCACGTCACGTCATTGAAAATTTTCATTCATAAAACCTTATATATATATATATACTGTTGCGTGCCTATTCGCGGTGTTGAATCCAACAAATGCAGTAGACAGGAGGTAAACTGTCACAACTCAAACACCAACGAAGGCCGAACAATAATAGAGTAAGTTGACAATCGATTCAACTATAAACTTCGTTTACTAATCAAGAAGGGATCCGTCTTTTGTCTTTCTGTAGCCTCAATCAAAATAAACGTCTTGTCCTTTGTGTCGACTAAAAGCGTTCAACTTTTTTAATCTAACTATTCGTCATTTTCGTCACTAATTAAAACTTACCCCTTAATAATTCCCGAAATAAATCTACGCTCTAATCATGTCATAACAATACTAGAATTGCTCGCTTAAGAGTATAGAATTACGTGCATATATGTAGATATCATACAGAAGTCTTAAAATTTGTTTTTTTTTTTGTTTTGTCTTCCTCAAACAGGTCAAAATTGTACGATTAGACTAAAAAAATATCATAACCGACTTGTCATATATTCGAAAGAAAGTCAGTGTCAGGACGTAAAGTGTATTGGAAAATATATAGGTCCGTGTCGACTTGAGACGATACTAGAGAGGAATATTGCTGTAAGTTGCCTGATTCATTCCCTCCCTTATGTCCTACTAAGTCCAGAACTCGCCCTAGAACTCGTCCAAGAGGTGCTATGTCGTTTGTCCAAGGAGTGCTATGTTGATTGTCCAATGATTGTTATGTCCATTGTCCAAAAAGTACTATGTCAATTGACCAAGCAGTGCTGTCCATTGTCCAAGCAGTGATATGTCAATGGTTCAAGAAGTGTTATGTCAATTGTCCAAGGAGTGCTAAGTTAATTGTCAAATAAGTGCTCGGTTGATTGTCCAAGCAATTGTCAATTGTTCAAGAGTACTAAGCTATTAATCGCCCTGCATACTGCAATGATAAAGTACGTTATTGACATCAAGTCCACTATCAATGCTGCTCCCACGTAATAAATCCGATTTATTAAGCTCAAGAAATGTGAAAGGTGAAAAAAAAGTGTAAATTAAAACTGTTCTCATTTCAAAGGTTTTATCTTTGTTCTAATCGTTTCAGTAGCTGCCTCTGCCTAAGGTCTTCCTCTCTCCTCTATTTCTTTATCTCTCATCTCTCTCCTCTTGCTTTTTCTTATTTTAATATAATCTGCCTTTTATTACATGTCATTCGATTTTCTAATAACAATAAGTGACCTTCTACCTTTTATTTAATAGTTTTCCTTTTGCTTTTATACACTTTATCTATCAAATATATCTTATTCTTCTCTGTAGTCGTGGAAGTAGAAATGAACTGGAAACAATAGAAATGATTGAAACTAGTTTAATGTTTCAATAAAAGAAACTTAAACTATTGTTATTTATGTTATATATATATCATGGAAGAAGACAGTGTTTTGTGCGTCCGTCGCCGGATGAGAAAAAATCGGAATTAAAGTTAAATATGTATTTATTAGCAGGCGCTTGGCTGAGCGTTCAAGCGAGAGTTCTGAACCGAGCTCCTGGGTTCGAATCCCAGTGAGGACTGAGATTATTAACTCCAGGATCTTCGGGCGCCTCTGAGTTCGTCCAGTTGAAATGGGTACATCACGTTAGTTAGGGAAAGTAAAGGCAGTTGGTCGTTGTGCTGGCCACATGACACCCTCGTTAACCGTAGGCCACAAAAACATGAACTTTAAATCATCTGCCCTATAGATCGCAAGATCTTAAAGTGGAACTTTTTATTCTTTTATTTACTTATGAACTTTTTTGAAGCTATATTTTGTAATTGTTTTTCAAAGTTTAATTTGTGATGTGCTTCATCTGTTAATCATCTCCGTGATCTCTTGTCTTCATCTTATAAAATACAGACACTAGTTCAAAAAAGAAGATGATTACGTACCGAAGCAAATAGAGACATTCGCTTAATTGTCACGCGTGACTACGTGAATACTAAGTATTTGTGTAGTTTTAGATTTAAAATTCAGTGATTTAGATTTTTTTTTTTTGGGGGGGGGGGGCACATCAACACATTTTAGTCCATGTCGTGCCCTCTGTAATTAGGTTAACGTGCATCTCCTGGTGGGATCATGTCTCCAACCTGGACGTTTTGAAACTAGCCAATATGCACAGCATCTATGCGTTTCTAACACAGAGAAGACTACGCTGGCTCGGACATACCCGCATGCCAGATGGAAGAATCCCCAAAAACGTCAGCACATTTTAGGCCACCTCGTGCGCTCTGTAATTAAGGGGCATGGGCGGTGGTATTGTAGTATTGAATGCGCTACGCAACGCATTCGCGATAGTCCGTAGTTCGAACCTTGTCAACCGCCATCTCCTGCTGGAGGCTTTGGGCTAAGACGTAATGATCTTTATTTCTGAAGGTACAGCTGAAACCAACAATGCAAAAAATAAGTTTTTTTTTAAGGGAAATAACTGAACATTTACAGTATCTCAATCTGTAATTAGTTTGTTCCCTTTTTTCTATATCAAACTAAATTAATTAATTACCACTATTAAATCAATTAATTTGAGTCGCGGTGGTTGAGCGGTAAAGCGATTGTCTTCCAAACTGGAGGTCCCTGGTTCGAATCCTGATGCAGACTGGAATTTTTTATTTCGGGATCTTTGGGCGCCCCGGAGTCCACCCAGCTCTAACGGTACCTGACATTAGTTGGGGAAAAGAAAAAGTGGTTGGTCTTTGTGCTGGCCACATGACACCCTTGTTAACCGCAGATCACAGAAGCAGATGACCTTTACATCATCTGCCCTATAGGCCACTAGATCTGAAAGGGGAACTTTACTTTTTCTTTTAATAATTTAATTGGTTAATTAGTTTTTAGCGATTCATGTGTTGTTAGGTACAATGAATAATGGTGCAAGGTATCAACTTGATCTGAGAATTTGAAGTGGGAGAAATAACATGTACAAAATGTGTACCAGACAAACAGACAGTGTGAGTTAATATTACTTAATATAAGCTTTGTAATAATAAAAAAAAGTATCCACAGTCCAACCGAAACGAAACGGAAGCGCATAAAATCTAGTGACGTATACTCCGAGACAGAAACTATAAGATATTTATATCATATTTAGTAAATAAACAAACATTTTATTTGCGCGATACAATCCATACACTCCTGCCTCGTTTTAAGTTGACATGGTGGAAGCGTGTCTAAACTTAATTTTTAAAAAAAAGCTACACAAATGTTTGTTACATTTTAAAATAACAAACGTCTAAAATAGTTTGAAAATATATACAGTGTTCACAAATAGTCCAGAAAGAACAGCGAAGCACGAAATATAGTCAGGAGGAAGTCCACTAGCAACACAATACACCTAGACTCCAGTGGCGAGACAGATGGTCAGACAGAGAGACAAATACTAGCCTACGTGACCATCTTGGAACTTTTTTTTTTTGATTTCCTTCCATTTTCAGTTTTTCACTTCTGAAACGCGAGATTCCATGACGTCACTAACCTAAGCGGGGTGCGGGCACAGTATTCATACACACACGCGCCTTGATTTACAATTATTCACATAAGAACTATCTTAACTTGCGGAGGGAGAGAAAAAAAATACTGGCAAACGAGCAATGGAATATTGTAGGAATCTATGATTTTCCCAGAAAGCTAGGGGAGTTTTTAAGTCATAGTAGTTAATGGGTGAGTCCGTAAATGTTTTATATTTGGCCTTGATTTGGATTCAGGGTAGAGATGGGAAACGAACCGAACCCGAACCGAACACACCGAACTCGAACCCTACTTATGACCGAACCGAACCGAACCCGAACTTTAGACCTGACCGAACCGAACCGAACCCGAACTTTAAAGTTGCTTGGTACGAACCGAACCGAACGAACCCTCCTTTTCTTAACCGAACTAATTTTGCAATTTGTTCAATCCTTTCTAAAATATATCTTCTTTTAATAATAAGACCATTTCCACCAACCAGGCCACGACTTTTCACTTATCTCTCCTTGATCGAGCAAAGATAAACAAACAGTCACCTACAGTGGCCTTAGGCGCCGGCCGCGCCGGATGCCCGACTATCAAGGTCGACACCACCTGAGCTATATACTTCATTCTTTTTTCCACCCCAACCCACGTTTCTCTTTAATGGAGAAGATTATTCCTGTCAACACGTGTCGTAACATTTGAAGGTGCGACTTTTATCACTAATTAGAGAATTAGACTTCGCCCACGTGATAGGTGACCCTTAGTCTATCGCAGTTCCTATTTCCGGACCAATATAAGGTGGACCATTCTTTTCAGGCCTTTACAGTCCATTACATTGATCATAATTATTGCCTTACAAACAAATGTATTGGACTATTTGAGTTTACCGAGTAAGTTACCATCTCATAATTTCTATTTTAAACATAGAGCAGATGACATCCAGAGCAGACGTGAGTCTATCCCTCTATATAGCGATACAGCTAATAATGTTTACATATGACTATATACAGCGTTAAAGTGTCATTAAGAGAGCTCGTAATGCGAGCAGCCAATCATAGTGAGAGGAATATGGGGGGAGGGATGCAGAGACAAACTGTTTTTAGTGCAGGCCTGGGGTTTGGTTCCCGATGTTTATGTCGGAGAAATCGCGCGGTAGGCACTCTAAAGTGAATCACTGTAAGGCGCTTACTAGATGTCACATAATTATGAAAGGTTAAGTCACCGTAAACATATGAGAGTATTGATTACAACATAGTCAAATGGTGATTGTTGAGAAGATTATGTCATATGTCGAAACAGATCAAACTGTCTAGCAGGACGCCTGGTCTAAGTTAACTTACTACGGTGTCAAACTGTAGTCTATAGAAAATGTTGACCTGACGCCTAATTGCAAAATATATAATTAATTGTTTGTAAGACTTATCTAGTCCAAGTCACTGCTAAGTCAGAGGTTCTAAAACGTTTTGACCGGAGGACCCCTTTGTACAGTCATAACTTGCCCACGGACCCCTGAATGAAAAAGCTACTATAGGCATAACATATTGTGACGTTACTTTCTCTCTGTCACACGCCGAGGATTGTAAATAATAATTTGATAAGCTCAATAAATGAAGACAGAAATACTTCTGTAGTTTCTCTAACAAGCTTTAATGACTTCTTCTGCTTTCTTGAACAACAACTCAATCTAAATCTTGAATAATAAAACTTTACTTATAAATAAATATCACTTCGTATAACATTTTACTATCTAGTAGATTTCTAAGATTTCTAAGAGAAGATTAAACATAGGACCATCGCTCTATTAAATACAATACAAGAACTTTTCTTCCACTATAACCATTTCTAAGCGAGGACCCCGACTAACTCCTTTTCCCCTTATTTATACTTTTTCAAATCGTATCTTCCAGAAGCATAGAAAATTCTCTGATAACTAATTTAGTAACGTTGACCTTCTGGAAGCTGACGTGTATAATTTTTTCCCTTAACCTCTTTCTACGATTGGCTATTCTAAAATTAACTTGTTTACGCTGGACTCGTGGAATAGTCAGTTTTTTCTTTTGCGATCATTGTCATGTCAATTAAACCATGTCAAGTCCATTTTGGCTGATGCAAAGCAGTTTGACAAACTTGAGCAACTAAACAATGTAAATGAAAAAATGTTAAGTGATGTTGTTGAATTTTTGCATCCGTTTCACAAGGCTACTGTGCAACTGTCTCATGACAATGTGCCGACTTCCCTTGATGTATGGCCGATGCTATTTCATCTTCGGTCACTCTGTAAGATCAATGGTTCAGACAGTGACAGTATGCGTGATTTGAAGGCAGCTTTTCTGTCCAGCTTGGAGGAAAAATATATTATTCACCCACTGCACCAACTTTCAACTATTATTGTGCCATCTTATAAATACTTGACTTTTGTGAATGCAGAAGATCGTGAAACTGTTTATTCGGAGATGCGTAAAATGGTAGACAAGTTTAAGACTTCTTCAACACACCAGGTGGAATCAAAGCACTCAGACGTTGCATGAATAGACAGTTGTGGCGAATGCAGTCATTCAGATCAACCACCTCTTACCAAAAAGAGAAAAGTTGACCCTGAGTCGTTTGATTTACTGTCAGACTTTAAGACAGCAGTTACTCCATTAACTAATGCTGATAGTAATAACACGAGACATTAACTTGAAAAATATTTGGCACTGCCAGTGACTGACTGCAACACATTGGAATTTTGGAAAGAGAATGATTGTGAACACAAGCTTTCAACGATGGCATCGATCGCTAAAAAGTTGTTGGCTATTCCTGCTACAAGTACTGCCAGCGAAAGAGTATTTTCAGTTTGTGGAGTGACAATGAGTGATCGCAGGTCTAGGCTTAACCCAGAAACATTACAAATGCTGACATTTCTCAAGTATAACATGCAACCCTGATTGCTTAACTGACCTTAGGATATTATTGATACCATTATATGCATATAATATCCTATCGTTATTCATCACATTTACTGTTATTATATTTTTGTGTATATAATTTAAATTTATCTGAAGCAATTTTTAGTTTGAAGTTGCAATAGCTAACATGTTTCAAATAATTTGTTTTATGTAAAAATTCAAATGAAAGTGTTTTAGATAATAAATTGCATTAAACCTTATAACTTAATTTTGTTATTAGATAATTTCATAACATCGAACCGAACCGAACCCGAACTTCAGACCTGACCGAACCGAACCGAACCCGAACTTTAGACCTGACCGAACCGAACCGAACCCGAACTATACTCGTCATCGAACCGAACCGAACACGAACTTAAATCTGACCGAACCGAACAGAACCCGAACTTTAAAAATTGGGTTCGATTCCCATCTCTAATTCAGGGTAACTGAAGATCTATCACTGAAGATATATTCCCTTAGCGCACTGATGCCCAACCATTTTAGGTCTGAATGTTGAATATGTATGTGAATACCGCGCATCACAAAAAAGTTGTCAGATCCAATGGATACAAATCCAGTGGATTTGACAACATCACTATCAATCTTAATTTGTTTGAAGGCATAAAAGGCCCAAGTCCTCTGTGCACTGTGGATAGAAACTTCTAGAGGCCGAATAGGACCACGTCACGGGCTGGATTCAACCTTCTGGCATCATTGCCTTAAAATCTAGCTTATGTATCTTTCCTCTTTCAGACTTTGCGTACCCATTGGGCACATAATGTAAGTATCATCTGTTTCTATCGACGACTGCTAACGTGGGTGTCATGTGGCCAGCGCAATGACCAGGAGCCCTTATATTTTTCTCTACCAACGTGAGGTGCCCATTAGGAATGACTGGACTCAGATACTCAGATAATAATCCAAATGTTCTTGAAGTAAGCCTAATTTTTTTTCGTCACTGAAGCGACAATATCGAAAATGGAAGAATTTAATTTTTTAAGCTTAAATTTTGTAATGTTTAGACTAAGTAAGGGTTAGGGTTAGGGTTATATTGTGAAAGAACCCCCCAAAAATGTTAATAAAATTTTGGTTAATTTGGCCTTTATTACTTATTTCAGGAATGTCTGTAATGACCAAAAGTAGATAGTTAGAATTATACCTATAAATCAAAGCTTTCAGAAAATTCATAGTAAAAAAAAATAGTAGAATAAATACAGACGTAATTAAGAAAATTATGTGTGAATGTAAGTTGGAATCACCTTAACTGCACATCATTTAATAACACAATTCGCGTAACAGTCGCACAGGAATAAGTATCAAAATGTACATTCCATTTTCGTCTAAATAATATTTTAGCTTAATCGCAAAGTCCGGTTAATTTCATAGTAAAAGTTTCAACAGCAGCTATAACTTTTAAGCACGCTCAGCTGAACTTTGTGCACTTATCGTTCCGCTTCAACCAGGAATGAGTGGCAGCAACATGTAGCAGATCGATTCTCCAGTGAGTTGGAGCATGTTTCAATGTTATGGAGTGTCATTGGCCTAGCTTTAGTTCCAAGGCTATTTCCTCTCAACCACTGCTTGTTAGTTTCGATGTACACAATCCAGTTCTCATCACATTTGAAGATAATTACATTCTGGCAAGCTTAAAATCTATGGCCATATAGCAAGATCTTCGGGGCTCGCAAAGACCTTCCTCCAGGGAAAAGTACCAGGAAAAAGAAGAACAGGCAGACAGAGAAAGCGGTGGGAAGACAACATAAAATAATGGACGGGCCTACAATTGAAACAAGATCTAAACAGGGCTAAGGATTGAGAGGAATGGAGAAAGACGGTTTACAAGTCTTGCTTGGTGCCCCAACGGTCCACAGACTAAGGGATAGAAAACAGGTAATATTCTGGCCCTAACATCACCCAATACGACGGATGCAGGGCTTTCAGTATCTTAACGTTACAAAAGACTTTCACAATGATTCTCATTCTTCTTCAACAGTCCATATTGCTTAACTCCAGGTCACTATTGTCTGTTATGATTGTGTGAGTTTCTGTGCGATGTGTGAGTGTGACCGAACTGCAGAGAAGGCTTCCAAACATGAAGTTTATTGGTGATAAAATAATACTGCACCTGCACCAATAACATAGGTTCACAAGCAACATAATGACATCCGCAAAACAGCGGTATCAAGTATGCATCCAATATGAATAGTTACAGAAAAAAACAACACAAGTAACATCCGCGTCACAGCAGGTAACAATAAACACTAAAGTTATTACTTGACTCTTTAAATCCAGAGAAAAACTATCAAAATACTTAAGTCTGTACTGGACCAAAAGATACGAATAGACTCTCTAAGTCGCTACTACTAAAATACATCTTTACTGCCTCGTTCAGAATGACTTGACTTTTTTGACTGAACTAACTTAATTGACTTAAAGTGAGTGAAATAACTGAACTGAACTAAAGTCAATTTTATTCAATCTCCTTCCTGTTTTAACATCAGGAGTTTCATGTGTTTTTTCATCAAGGTGAACATTTAACAATAATGTCAAACGAGACTGTGACATAGAGATTCCAGGTTCTAGAATAAATGTTTTATATTTATTTGAAAAAATAGTTTTGTTTGAGTTTATACTTAATATATTCGGCACCACTATATTGTTTCGATAACTTCAAGACTTCTAAGACATTTTATCCCGATTGACATAACCTTAAATATTACTTATTGTTTAGAAGTTGAAAAAAAAGGCTAGCTTGCTACGTCACAGCCGGTGACGTCATTAAAGACTCTCATAGACTGAAAGATTTGGTTTAGTTTAATCTTCACGAGTTCATAACGTTACATTGAGACTAATTGTCTTAGCACTGGGTACCTGACATTAGTTGAGGAAAAGAAAAGGCGGTTGGTCGTTGAGTTGGCCACATGACACCCTCGTTAACCGAAGGCCACAGAAACAGATGACCTTTACATCATCTGCCCTATAGATCACAAGATCTGAAAGAGGAATTTGTTTTATAGCAGTATGGAGTGTATATAAGACGTTTTAGTTTTGTTTCAATATTGTGTATGTGTGTAGGCTTAAACAGGCGAAAAGAAAATATAAACCGACACAGGCAGACAATGGTTATTCCTGCGCTGGACGTGGCAATATATGTAGGTCGCAGCTGGGGCTGAGTAGCCCCACGGCAAATATAGAATTCCTCATTCATCTTCGGACTCGAGGTAGACAAGCTTTGTTATGCTTAAACAAAAGAGTTCTTTTTCAGAAAACCAAACCTAGCCGTTACACCTATTTTTAGCACAACGGTCAATTCTCAAAAGTGCTTTTAGTTAGGTGATATCTAAACGTGACAGATGGACAGACAGTCAAGCCGCTAAAAAACATTCAAATCCATCACCCCCCCCTGAAGTCATCCGCCCCCCTTTAACGCCGCCGCCGATGTAATTAGATGGGAACACTGGACAAGGATTATACCAAGTCAAACAACGGACAGTGGCTGATAACAATAGGGGGAGAGAAGCTTCGTGCCCAGATTTGTGTTTTCTTTAACCAATCGATAGAGTAATACCTGACCAGACATTGTCAACTCTCTACAACGGCATATGGGGAAAATATCTTTTTTTTAAAATTATGTAGCTTTGTGATGGTTGTTCAGAATGATGAAAAAAAGCTATAATCCTATATACATATACAATGTAACACATTAACAATGAAGTAAGTATTAAGATGATAGTTAGACAGCATATACATATTATAGTCCCGATGAGCAGGGCCGGCCATGGATAGCTGGAGGCTCTAAAGAAAATAAAAAAAAAAGAAATATAAACAGTGAAAAAATAAAATTACTCAATTT
>JADKLZ010001483.1:22845761-22855847 GCA_021533235.1 Biomphalaria straminea
CTGTTTTAATTCATATGTACAAAGACAAACTGTTTTCATTCATATGTTTAAAGAAAAGTCCAATCAACTCACTTGCCAGCAGTGATATGAAAATTTCCAGCAACTTTGTTGACTTCTAAGGATCCATGAATTCTACAAGCATCAGGTGGACCTGGTGGGTCAGGACCTTTTCTGCAATGAAGAAAGAAAGAAAAATATGTATAAATAATAATATTTATTCAAAAACAATTTAAACATTTGATGCTTAACTTAAATTTCCAACTAACTTTAGATAAAAGTATTTAAATCCATGAAATAGTACAAAATTATCTCATAATGAAAAAGAAAACTAACATATTTATCAAATTATCTTAAAAAATTGTATGTATCTGTCCAATTGGAGTGAAAGATAAATATAAATAAGAGAGCTAACCTAAACTAAAACATTGATGACTTTCAAGAAATCTGAACACAGTAATCTCCTCTTTTTTTTACATTTTGACTTTAACTCTTTCTCTCCTAACTGACGATATCAACGTTGATTACATCAGAATATGTTAAATAATTACGGAGAGAAAGAGTTAAAATCTGGTTTAGATTTTTTTAAATATTAAAATACTACCGTGATATGGAGAAATGTGGAGTAGGTATAAGGAACCTTAAGAAAGACATAAAAAGCAAACAAAAAGAGGAGGTAGAGGTTTTGAAATAAATCAACAAACTATACAATGTCAAGGATGACATATCAAAAGATTACTTGCTATCAAAGTAAAATTACTTTTTGCTATAAGTGAAAGAACTTGAAAGTTCTGATTTTACAGATCTAAAAAATGCACAAAATATTGTCAGAAACATTTTGAAATAAGTTGAATACCACACGGGATACACAAAAAAGTTAGCTATTTATGGTTATCTGTGGTAGATGGAAATCTCCAATGTTTCAGTATATCTCTAAATATGACATAGATAAAGGTAATTAGCAATGACTAATTTAGATGATGGTGATGAACCAAGACCAATAGATGACTATAGTTGTAGGTAACTAACTTTAACTTGGGAGAAAATTAATGTTTTTAAAAATGATGCAGTGGTTTTATTGGAACGCTAAATTGAAATTAAAATTTAAGACATTTAAATCTCTGGAATTACTTAAAAATAAGATTACAACAGAAGTTTGTGTAGTAAATTAGTAGGTGGCTACTATTCTCATACTCTATATATTGAACAAACATATAGACTGCATTTAAAAGAATGACACTGAATTGTCCAATAACAGAACATTGGAATCATTAATAGGATTTGTAGTAGAAACATTAGCATTGACTAAAATTTTATCTTGTTTATTTTCTCTTTAAATGGCAGTACTTCTGTTACTTACTCTCTTTTCAAAAAATATATATTGTTATTTTTACAGGAATATTTGTAAGAAAAGGGCATACTTTTAATAAACCCTAAAGAGACATTGCATCTATTTTAAACATAATTAATCTGAATTTATAACAAACCTATACAACATTCAATTGTAAAACTAACTAGCTTTCTGAGTTAAAAGAATGTTTTTATCTTTGCATTCAATAGGTTTAATAAATTCTAAAAGCAAAAGAAAAATCCTTTTGGAAGACAATAACACCCATTAGAAAGTAAAGTAAAGTTGGATTTTCAATCACTTATAATTTTGACAAATCTAATCAAATCAGTTAAATAGACAGCACTTATAGAGGGTGGCTAAAAAAATATTTTTATTTGTATATGTAGCCTAATTGCATTAGAGGGATGGTTTGATAAAAATAATGCCTTGCCAATAAATACTTTACATATATAATCATCAAATTAATTTTTTATATATTTATTTATTTCAATAATATAGACCAGTTTTAATATCTGTTTATACAAACCCACCCAGCAACTTGTGATTTATCCCCACTATTATATTATTTTTGTCTTGACTAACAAATATCTTTTCACACTCACAAAACTATATTCTTTTTGACATATTTTACAAACAGCACAAGAGAATCAGACATCTTCAAAAGTTCATATGTTTAGTTTCTAAAAATATACAATCTAATAAAAAAAAAGTCTTCACTGCACCTTTTAGGCATGCCACCTTTAAAAGCTGGGTTTCCAGATCGCCACAGCACCTCCTGGATGGCATGATACTCTCCAGACAGGTAGTCGTTGACTTGTTGGACAAAGTGCTGGTAATCTCTTTGATTATCACTGAGCTCCCAGTGGACTGACTCTTCATTTAGCATACCAAAGGAGTAAACATCCTGGCCAGTCTGGTCTAGGACATCAGCACCAACATCTGTACAATTAATTTTCAAATTCTATAGTAACGGAAATTTTCATCTTGAATTATTATAACAATAATTGGAACTGTAAGGCTTTGCTTGGAAGTAATTTTTTACATAGTTTTTGTTTCTCTGTTTCATAATTCTAACAAAATTTATATAATGATTGAAAAACTAAAAACAATAAAGTCAAAACACATCCCAAAGGGATATAAAAAAAAAGTAAAGTTCCCATTTCAGATCTTGTGGTCTATAGGGCAGATGATGTAGTGTTATCTGTTTCTGTGGCCCAAAGTTTATGAGGGTGTCATGTGGCCAACACAAGGATCAACCCCAATTCTTTTTCCCCAACTATTGTCAGGTGCCCATTAGAGCTGGGGACTCAGAGGCACGCAAAGATCCCAAAATTAAAAATCTCAGGATTCAAACTCAGGACCCCAGCTCGGAAGCCAAGTGCTTTCCTGCTTAGCCACTGCACCTTCTAGTTTTATATATGCTTATACTTTAAAGTTGCATTCTTTTTTTCTGTAGAATATCACAAACATCAGTAAAAAAAAGAATGACTACATGCTGACAATGAATAAGTTCCTATCTTTCAATCAACTATGTCTACAGTTGAAAATTCAGATAATTCAACCAAACTTTGAACTTAACATAGACACGTAAGTTAAATAATTCATAGGGCTTTAAGAAAATCAGAGTATTCTCTGAGGTACTTACGATGACACTTCATTGCAACTGTAATATCAATGTTAAGCTTGACAGTCCTGAAAAAGACACAATTAAATAGAAATTGAAACCACTTTTGAGTTTGATACAATGTGTAAATAGGAAAACAAATGTATGGACATTAATCAAAACCATTTAACAAATAGCCAATAGTAACATGAACAACAAATTATATAATGAAAGTGTTGCTTTTTATTGCCTTAATAAAATGTTCTTAATAAAAAAAAAAAGAACATAAACATTTGGCTGTCTGTTATTATTGTGCAAGTAATTCCATTAAGAAACTTGGATTCAAGTTTTTTTTCTGTAATATTATAGAAACGAATTAATAAACAAGATTACAAAGAGAGTTTGTGTGATGCACAAACTCAGAGGCGGCCCCCATCAGAGTCGGATCCCTGTCAAATCCGCCTATTCGCAAGATGTTTCAGATGTTCCTTCTCAGTTGAAAATAATTAACTTCTCGCTGGCCAACGGAGGATGGCGAGCAGGGTATAAACCTGCCTTATCTTGATGTTTGCGCACTAGACTTTAGTTCGGATTTATCGTTGGTTCAATTCCTGTATGCTCCCATCCTTAAACTATCGCAATATTTCTGAAAGAACAGTAAAGGTTAAATCATATTTTCAAAAGCCTTTAGTGTTTTTTTTATCTAACCGTGACGGACAGACCAAACAAACAGACAAAACGCACAAAAATATGCTTCTTTCATTCTATTTGGGGCACTAAACAATTTTTTTTAAAAAATCTGATTTAAAAAAAAAATTTAAGAAATTAGTTTAGAATCATGTCATTGCCGGGCTTTACAGTACAAGAAAGTCGCTGATAAAAGTTCATTTTAAAAAAATGTGTGTGATATCTACATGACAAGAGCATTTCTTATAGTAACATTTCCTCCCTTACATTTACGCAATTGTTTTAGAATTGGTGTTTTGTTATTAAAAAATTGCTTGCATAATTAATTTTATAAATTAAATGGTTTGCTTTTAGAAAAATTAAAAGTAGCTGTTGCACCTAAACTTTTCAAGCCGCATTTAATGGTGAAATAATATTTTTCGTATCTCTTCTAGTTTTGGCGCCCTGAGTGTGACAGACGGACATTTTGCACAAACCTAATAGAGGCTTTTCCCCTTATGGGGGCCGCTAAAAATGATCAAATTTTCCATTTAAATTAATAGGTTAACAGCTTTATAGAATTTATATAGTTGAGAATAGTATATAGTTTAAACTAGTCTAGAAGATTTTTCCTTATTTTATAGATACAAATGTTGAGCCTTTTCATGTTAAAAAATATAAATGGTAATTGAAAAGTAGATTAGACTCTAACTAGATCTAAGAACATTGAGTGCTTATTGTGACATTTACTTAAATGTCTTTTTTTTTTTTTTTGGAAAACCTTGCATTTTCCCACTTCTCACAAAACAAAGCTGTTATGCAGTGTCTCAGATATGTAAACATTCAAATAATCCCTGTATAAAATAAAAACAAACCCTGAATGATTTTTGTCCACAGTGTAGTCAAACTTCAGCTCTGTGCTTGTATAATAACTTATCTCTGAGATCACCAAGAAGCCAATCAGAATAAAGGTCACAATAGAAACTGGGGATTACAGAGCAAACAGTTTAAAAAATGCAATGTATTTAAGCAATACAAATAGTTGTATTTTGTCTTAAAATTTTAATACTAAGAAAATCAAATCAGGAAATAATAGATTACTAGATGATTTGAAAGCTTATCTTATTCTTCTTATTTGGTTTAAATATTACTAAAAATAATATATTTTCATCAGAGATTTTCAAATATACATATGTCTCCATTTCATATGGATCACTAGACCACTCGATGGTCTAATCTTCTTCTAACCAGCTTTTTGCTGCTGAACTTAAGCTCTGTATCAATGAAAAATAATGTGCTGTTTTTTTTTTTTCAGCCATTCCGTACTGCCATACAAAGTGTTGATTAAGCCAGGTTTTTGTGGTAATAATAGCTGCCTAAGTAAAGTATCCATTTCAGACCTTGCAATCTATAAGGCAGATGATGTAAAGGTAATCTGTTTCTATGGCCGATGGCTAATGAGGGAATCATGTGGCGAGCAACACAACCAACCGCCTTTACTTTTCCAAATTTATGTCAGATACCTATGAGAATGGGGTAGACTCTGATAAGTACTAAAAATCCCAAAGTTCAAAATCTCTGCCTTCACCAAGATTTAAACTTAAGACCCTTCCGTTCAGAAGCGAAGCACTTTCTCACTCAGTCACCACACCCCTAATATCTGGCAAAAATTTATTAATATTGGGGCTTTCAAAGAGGATACTATTGACAGTTTCCCAAGGGTGTGTACAGTGTCTGCAGAGAGGTGGGTGTGTGGGGTTTATTCCCCTAAGCTTAAAATTTAAAGGTGTATATCATGTTTTAAGTTAAAAGATTGTAGATTGCTCTTTGCTTGGGAGGAAATTTATACTGTCCAGTTTGTTTGGCATGGTCATTTTTCTGTAAATAACTTGGCCTGGTTGATCAATATTCTTTCTAATTGCTGGCTAACAATGAGTGTAGTAAATAGCTGGTCTACCTGGTTATTCCATGGATCACCCTACCTTTAGTAGTCTATGGTCCACAGTTCACAGGCTACCACTTTTAAAAATGCTACAAAGCAAAATACAACTAATTGTGGAAAGAGCAAGAGATTGTCACCCTAATGATCTAGTGATGAAAACTCCATTCCTCAAAAGTAGCAAAATGAATTTTATAATACATTAAAACATGTTTAACTCATAAAGAGTATTTTACTAGTAACTTACGGCCCCCTCCGGCTGCCGATGTTTCTGTGTAACTTTCTGGAACTTTAGGAAATGCATCCAGCTCTTTAACAACTTTCAGAGCATTCTTTCGATTAACAAGAGTTGTGTTAAGCATGATGTCACAATTCTGTGGTTACCGGAAATCTATTAAGGATAAAAAAAATAGATCTAGACTATATCTAGGCAGTATTTGATGATCTTAATTGAAATAAAACTATTTTATTACGATTGCTATTCATATTATTCACAGAACCTAATCTATAACATATATATATATTATATAATACTTTTTAAAGATATTTAACTCCTAGGAGAAAGTATTCAATTATGATAGTAATTCATATTTTCATAGAACCTTTAATCAATCTATAACATATAAATGTATACTAAATATATTAATAAAATGTCATCATGCTTATCTAAGTAATTAAGAGTTTAAACAATAAGTATAATGTCAATAAACACTAAATCAACAAAATGATGTTTTTTTTAACAAGCTTCTATATGTAGAGTATTTATGAATTTTATGTTGTCCACTTGTCATAATGATAGATACACAATTAGATAAGAGCCATTGTTTGTCTAATACATGCCTAATGTCTGTCTGTCGGCTCAGTTCAAATTATTAGTGAACACGGGTGTGGCAAGGTGGGGGCAGGGCTAGCTGGTGAATGTGACGATTGACCACTGAAGTGGTACATTGCATATCTTGGAAAATGACTCTGAACAGTCTGGAACAGATTTTTTTGTTTTTTAGACATTCCTATATCTAATAAAAAGATTAAATTTGCTTTGCACTGCATTTCATCTACGCAGTGTTGTCATTTCCAAGATCACTGGTTCAAGCCTCGGTCTGCATAGTCCCATATTTTCATTGCATTTAATTCACTAGATCTACTTTCTTTCCTTAAAAACTTGGTTCCTGCCAATCCTGGCATTTCCTGGTACTGCTTTTCAATTATGGTAATTGTTAATTAGGGCTATGTTTAGTATATATATATAATTATTATAATATAAATATTAATATATAAAATATTTGTATCATTCTATACTAATAGTAATACAATACAATAATAAGGTATACTGTATACTGTTAGTGTTACTAAAACTAGAATTGTCTAGAGTAGATCTATACATACAGTGATTGATACAGTACAGTGGCAGGGCCAGACCTCAAAGAGAGAGACTGTCACTATTCAGAGGGAGAGTGAAAGTATCTCATCACTATCTGGGACTCGGCCAGAACTGAGAAAGTAACTTCAATAAGTTGAGACTTGAGTCGAGATTGAGAATCAGAGAGAAATTTTTAATTTTTACCAAATTAATTTAATTTAAATGACAAAAATGAGAGAAAATGCGTAGATTCGAGAAAAAAAAATAAAACGATTATTATAAAGATATAGATATCTACAAAAAATAATTAAAATAATACAAACATATGTTTACATTTGGATAATAACAAAAGATCTAGATCTAGATCTATTGTTGGGACTACCAGGTAACAAAACAGCTGAATCCCTGAATCAAATTCTTTTATTTCAGAAGTTAGATTTGGTTAGTAGTTGTTTTTTTTTTCGTTCTCTCCCCTTAATGTATTATAAAACATTAATTTCTTTTAAGAAAACAAAACAACACTTTCAGGATCACAGATTCTACTTGAAAGAAAAACAAGATAAACGTTTAAATATATGTTTTTGTTGAAAGGACAATAATCCTTTATACAATTTATAGAGCGATTCTTTTTCTCTTTATAACTAATGAATATTATAATTAAAAAAAAAAAAACCAATGAAATATTATTTTTTCCAATGGCCTAATGGCCTACAACTGTCAAATTTTTAGAGCCCCTTTTTGAGATCCGTGTCCACCAAGAAGTTTCCACCAAGTTACAAATTGAATAGTATAGGATTTGTAAAAAAGAGGTCTCGAACCGGCTTGCACTAATGCTCATGCCTATACCCACGTAGGATATGTCTGATATTTCAATAAATTCTCTCTAAATTATGTCGCCACCACGCTAATAAAAATTCCATCTTGTAGCCTATGTAGGCAAATCGAAAATGGGAAGAGAAGTGAAGTGATACCCGATGATCGTTTCCACTATACCCCACAATCTCTCTCTGCTGTAAGACTAGCTTTAACAACAGGGTAGTCGAACGAGGCAAAGATTCCTGTATAATTTTTTTTTTATTACTGAGCTAACGATGGGTGAAACATATTATGAACGTGTAAATGTTGCGTTTGTGTAGCCTATGCATAGGACTACATGTTCAGGCCTGTTGGGAATATTGTGCTTTCGTAAATGCTCTCAGGACAGGAGAAGGGGTAGAGACGAGTTACCGGTTAAGCCTCGGAATGGAGGAGCTCGTTAGTGTTACCCATGACTCGCTACCCACATTGAGGAGAAACTCTGATAAGTTCAAACCTCTGCTTCTTCTCTGCTATACCAAAACAATGGAAAGTTTTCGAGAGTCAACCCGCTGTGGAAAATCTTATCGCCGATGAGCTTTAGGCAGCTTGAAAAAAAAAACAAGCCTACAATCCAGAGACCTCCAAACCCTCTCTGTATGGGATCATCGACGTCGCAGGTTCTGTCAGGTGCGGGCACGTTACTTTGCCTCAACGTGGCGCCCGCATGGAAAGGGCTACCAGAGGAAGTGGCTAGGCTAAAAAAGAACAAACAGGACTCCCGTGGAGGTGCCCACTGGTGGACGAGAGTCCACCTTTTGCACGGTGCGGAGTAGCACGAAAGCTCCTACAACCCTGTCACGAATCCATGCGCCGTTCCTCAAAGGAGCGTTACAATAATGGCGTATCATAGACGGTTAGCGTGGTATAACGTAGGAAAATGGCGGCGGCCCACGGTATTACTTGGCCATGATTTCTAGCCCATGCGTTCGGAGTGCCAGTGGTATTGGAAACAGCAATGTCCTATAGGCATTGTCTCGGGTCACTTCCAGGCAGACCTGCGGTCAGACAGGTTTTTTTTTTTTACTGTTTAATATTTGTTCTCGGACGGATTCAGACAGGTTTTTTTTTTCAAACTTAGAGCTCGAAGAGCCTGCAGCTCAGCTCTTAGAATATCACAGAATATCTGTCAGGTTGTAGCTCTTTTGTGTGTGTGTGTGTGTGTGTGCCCGAGCGCGCCTTCCCAAACAACTTCTGTACGGGGAGCTTTGTGCTGGAGAGCGCTACCAGGAGGGTAAATATAAGTGCTTTAAAGACACTCCTTAATGAAACTCCTTCAAGGAGTGTGATATTGACATTCAAGGCTGGAGAGCACTAGCTCTCGATCGCTCCTCCTGTTGTGAAGCTGTGCGTGTCGGAGTCACGAGATATGAAGCAAGAAGAGTGGCCAACGTGAAAGAGCGCCGCACCAACAGAAAGCTGATAGAAGAAGCAAACCTATCTGCAACTGACCAAACCTACCAATGCCACGTATGCGGCCGGCCTTTCAAAGAATTGGACTTTACAGTCATCTTCGAATTCATAGGATATGAGAAATGTGCTAATCACGAAGGAGAAGCTATATAACCTTACGTCATCCAATCTAACAATTTCCGATTGCCTAAACTACCAGAGAAAAATTATTTTACACACAGCCTAAACCAGTGAGTACTACAAAACTGCATGAATAGGCGGCCTACTACTTCCAAAGTATCATACCATTCTTTTACGTTGTCAATAAGACTCAATATTAGATCTATACTTACATTATTATTCATCATCTTACGATGATTTATAAGCTGTTGCCAATGCATACTGCTATAGTCAACAATCAAAATGATGTTTTTAAAATAAATAACGAATTATTGCCAACGAATTTTATTCAATCAAGGACCAAAAAAGCTTGTGACTACAGCAAAACAGGTACACATCGTCATTGAGATTTGAGTGCCAGTAAAAGTTGTTTTAACACTTCTCCTCATGCCAATTAGCATTAAATTGATTGATCCGATGCAAGCGAGCGAAATGTGACGCTTGCACTTGCACTAGTCTCGTCCAATTACGCTTTATTGCTTGCACTGAGATGGACCTGCGTTACAAATGGAAATCACAACTATTTGATTGCCACATTATTTCATTTAAAATGAATCAAATTTTATATTATTGGACGCAAGAACTTCTGTTTTTAAGATCCCATCACTATGATGACATGTTTCTATTCGCAAACATGCCTGGCCATTGTAAGCATGACATTTTCCAGAGAAAGTAACCTAAAGATAAACAGACAGGCAGCTACAGAGATGGAGACCGAGAGACAGACAGACAGACAGCTACAG
>JADKLZ010001483.1:22882245-22896744 GCA_021533235.1 Biomphalaria straminea
ATAGATAGATAGATAGATAGATAGATAGATAGATAGATAGATAGATATTAGATGTATGTTAGATTTAAAGACGTTTTAGCTATTCTATCTTGTACTGTTTTAGCAAATGTTTGAATTTTTATTTTAATTTCTGTTTTTCTTTAAATAACGAAACAGTTCTTCAGATGCACGTAGGAAGCAGTCTTTGACATGCTCACCATATGTAAATGGTTTGCATTTTTCTACGACTTCTAGAGGTACCTCAAAGCTTACCAGATTACCATTATTGGTAGATTGTTTCTAAGTTATCTAACTGATTTACTTGAAACAACAAACTATACGTCACAGTCAAAACGGGTGGTGAAGATACCTAATGAGACCTACACTCAACGATGACGTCATTCGAGAGCTTCTGACGGACTAACAACAGTGACGACGCGTGTAATGGGGGAGGGGTGTGGTGAAAGGTGAGTACAGGTGCCTGGTAGATAAAATCCGCGCCTTATCCTCGTTAAACGATTCAGAACTTTTTAAAAAATGTTTTGATAAAGTAAATAATATTTGCGTATGGAATAAAAGAGGCGCTGCTTCACATTCAAAGAGCCGCATGTGGCCCGCGATCCGCTGGTTGCCGACCCCGGGTATAGTGCACTAAATTGAATGGTTACTTCAATTCTATTTAGTTTATTTTTAGACGTTTTTTTTTAATACTGACCATTTGGACAAGTTGGGCAGCATTGACCAGGCAGAAGGGCAGAGTCCATACATGGAGGCTGCCCACATATTAGGTTCGCGCACTGCAGGAGCCCGCGCAGACAACGACAAGGTTCACAACCATCCCTAGTTCTCTCCCCATTCTGTGAAAACAAAAAACAGAAACGTTCTCGTGCGTGAAGATACATGAGGATATACATGGCAATCTCTGACAGAAACTAAATGTAATATTCAAGGGAAATAAATGTTTAATATTTAAAAATGCAATTATTTCATTTACAACAAGTGTAAGTTAGGCGTAGTTGAATCCTTGAGAACAGTACACTCAGGGTCGGACTGGTTTTAAAAAAACCGGCCCAGGAAATTTGGTCATGGCGGCGGCCCACTGCATCATTAGTTTCATATAAATTATTTCAATAATTTAATATTACTACTTATTTTTAATTTAATTTAATTTTTATATATTTTTCTCTAGTTTCTATAATTATTTCATATATATACATATATTAATATTAATAATGAAATTTCAAAGTTCAAAACATACTTTAAGTTGTAAGAATGTTTTTATTTATTACATGTTCAAATTCGTAATTATGCAAAACAATGCTAAACAGTTAAATAACTCCTAGTTTTAACAACCTAAACATACGGAAAACTAAAATTTCAATTCATAATAAACTAGTATAACAGCTTTTTCATCGTTTCACTAGTCGATGCTAAAACATCAATGATTTCATTGTTATTGATTCTTGGAAGAAGGTCCTTCTCACAAGACATCAGCATGAGTGATTGTAAAGTTGACTGGCTCAGCAAATTTCTTAATCTGTTCAAAATGTATTTCAATTTTGAAAACGACCTCTCACAAGCATCTTGTGATGAGGATATGAGGATAATGTCAAAACAAATTTGTAAGCCAGATACAAATTTGAATAAGTAAGACTATGCAAATTAAATTTCTGGAGAACAAAATAGTAACCAACAATACATTTTTGCAAGATTTGCATTTATTTCTGTGTTTGTTGCCTGGTAATTCTACAGCTTCAGACTGTTGAATGTTGTCTGAGACAGAGTCTAATACTTCCATTTCAAAGATCAAATTATATTCATCTTCAAGAGTTGTTTGAAAACACCATACGTGAATCTGATCCGGAGAAACTGTATTTAACCAGGCAATGAATCCATTGTATTGAACTTGCATATTAGGTGGAATTGCCAATACAATACCAATGCCAATACTTACATCAATGCCTAACTTTTCAAAGACGCCACAAACCAAATCACACATTCCTTTTCCAGTCGTTGTTGTGCAATAGACCATAGCTATTGTGTGGTATCAATTTGAAAGCTAAACTTAGCGGCTCCTCTAATCTCTTCCACCATCATGTTTGTTAAAGATGTTGATATAGCATCAATTACTTTATTAACAGTCGTTTTTGACAGAAATGTGACCAAGTCCCCACGACCTTTGCGGTTGCTAACTGAATCATGACGGAATTTGCTTTTTCGACCCACATCTTCTATATGCGCTTCCAACAATGGATCAAATTTGCCAACAAGCAAAACAATTTCTAAAACACTCCAGTGATCTACACTGTCATCTAGCAAACTATTATTCGAAGCTATCATATAATCAACGTTAATTTCAGTTAAAATTATAAATATAATAACTTTCTTTTGTCAGTTTGCAGCCGCCGGTCGAGCGGGAATTTCCCAGTGTCCCGGCGGCGCAGTCCAAGCCTAAGTACAATGTATGATGTGATACTTTAAAAAGTTAAGTTTGGCTACTCAAGTAAATATATGCACATTGAAACTTTTAGTAGATAGATGATAAATCTTTTTATTTATTTGACGGCACATATTTGTCACGACGGGAGATGATTGGTGTCACCGTGGATGATAAATATTTATTGTTACGATCTTCTCTATCTGGCCTTATGTAAACACTGTTGAAAACAACACATCACATCTAATTTTAAAAACTTAACCACAAGAGGTTCAAGCTACAATGTGGCTGTTTCATGACAACTACATAAACAGCCAATAAAGCACTATTGGCTTCACTAACTTTAAAAGTTTGAACTCAATAGATCTGCCTAGAGAACACTACAAGTCTCTCTAACTCGTACAGCTACACTCTCGAGGACTCGCATGGTAGCCTACCGCACGTCCTTACTGTCTTGCTGTCCTGGACTCAACTGTCATTTCTTACACGCTGTCCCTCGTCCGTGAATGCGTTCGATCACATGATCATAACACGGTCCTATTTGCGGTTATTAGCAGTACTGTCCCTTTTCTATCGACAGACGTTGACCTGTATGATTGGCCGGAGTCGCCTTTCTTAGTAGGCTGCACGCATATTAACCCTATCCGTCCGCCAATGGATTGACAACAATATAAAAAAAACTTCCTCCAGGGAAAAATACCAGGAAAAAGAAGAAGAGGCAGACAGAGAAAGCGGTGGGAAGACAAGATCAAAGAATGGACAGGCCTACCATTGAAAGAGGTTTTAAACAGGGCAAATGATAGAGAGGAATGGAGAAAGATGGTCTACAAGTCTTGCTTGGTGCCCCAACGGTCCACCAGACTAAGGGATAGGTAACAGGTAACAGGTAATTTCGCATATAAATAAGTCTGGATATAATGGACTGTGTGACTGGATTTGATAAGTGGTCGAAAGTAGGTGCAGAATTAGACTATCTGAATTAACATAAACATACTTGGGTGTCATTTAAAAATTTATAATCAACTAGCTGCAGTCATTCTGCATTTAGATTCATTTTAAAAAAACCGAGTCGATGAATGCGCGACAGCTATTGAAGCCTCCGCTCTGATAATATAGATTCTAAAATTGCAGCTCAATAACTATTGACAGTTTTTATTTCCCCTTTCTTGGCTTTGTTAAAGAAGTCATCGAATAGAAAGAGAAATAATAAAGAAGACAAACGAGGCCATGATAACAATGTAGAGTAAACGGACTGTTCAAGGAGAGAATAAAATCAATCCTTGAGTGCATCGATCTTTTTTTTTTATACACTGAACTTGGACTCAGACTAAATGAGATCAATGAGCATGGAAGCCCGCAGGGGGGGTGCAATGTGATGCTCTTGCATCCACCCCTTGATTCTGAGTTGTCATATTTTAGCCATTTTTGTTTGCACCATCACATCAATTAACTCTCTCTCTCCAAACTGACGATACCAACGTTGATTCCACCGCAATGCGGTAAATAATTACGGAGAGAAAGAGTTAAAACTTAACGAGTAGTGCTACAGTTATAGTAGACTAGCCTAGGCTTATCAGGAATTGATGGCTGACCATTTACGTGCTGAGTAGCCAATATTCAGCCAGTTTGTTTGTTTTTTATACGTACGAATCAATTAACTTCTGCTAGGAAAACACTTAACATGTAATGCTTCTACTGAAAAAAAAAAAAGCAAATAAGGATAAGCTATTATTGTAATAAACTAGAATAGGTTAATTTGTAGTTCATGTCCGCCATGTGCACTTTACAGTTTGTTATAGGCTTGCAACGTTAGTCGTGGCGATTGTTTTTATTTGCACATAATTCATAGGTGTCATTATATATAGTAAAGGTCTAGAATATGATAAAGTTGGGTTTTTTATCTTGGAGGACAAATCCTTGCCAGCTGTCTTTTGATTTGAGTTTGAGTTTTGATAAATATGAAATTTTCTTGGAACAAGATTGAACACTGCAGTCATATTGGTAAATGTATTTACGTCTTGCGGAGGTGTGGTAAGTGTTAGCGCTCAATAAAATAGCAGGCGAAACACGTCCACCAGTTTGTGATTGAAGGGATATAAGAAAATTCTTCCAATGCCATCATCTGAGTCAAAACGTTGATTTTTATCGACGGAGCACTGACAACAGCTAGAAACCAAAAATATACGAACAGAAGCATCACGAATTAACTGCGTTTTCTTGGTATTTTGGTAATGAAAAGCCCCCAAAAACCTAGATACGCCTCTTATTATAGCCCTAACCTCCCGCAGGATGACGTTGAATGACAGCGGGCTGGGCTCGAACATTGAGAACATTGACGCCAGTCCAGAGCGTATTCCAGACGATGGGGCTTTCATCAATATATTCCTACTGTTAAAAATTGGTGTCATGTAAATGGAGTTATCTCTGAATGATCACCACTGCCAAAAAGCTTTGACCCTGAATAAATTCATAAATAAATAAAAATAGATTAGGCGTACTAAAATCACTCACCCTTAATACCACTCCATTAGAAAGAACACAGTTTCTACCATTTTGAGCCAGACAACAAGTGGCCGCCAAAAGTATTAAACCAACAATACCAACAGACGACATGAAAAAAGTTATTTCCCCTTCTAAATCTCGATCATATTCAAATAGAGTAACATTTATACTAAACACAAGTAGATCTGAACCTTGACCTGATGTATATGTAAAGTGTACATTATAAACTATTAACAAGTAACATAGTGAGCATATAAGGGAGGTAATAACTGTAATTATGTATCGCGCTTGGCTTGATATTCTCCCTTATAAATACCATATTTACGAAGTCAAAATAGTTCTATCATTTTAAGGCGTTAATAGGGATACGACTGCTGAGTCGGCGACTCGCTGAGGTACACGCGTTGACCATAAAAAGTAATTTGAGTAACGTATAATGTTTAGATGCACCCTCTCCGCCATTACCAGAGCATCTAATTGTAGGCCTAATAGCCTCTCTCAATGTCGCACCAGACAGTCAATTGATTCCTTTATTGCACTTCAGAGTTAACTCTTTCTCTCCGTAATTATTTGTCCACGTTTTGAAGGAATTCTTCTTTTTGCTCATTATTATTTCACTACCCTGTTATGATTGGGTTTTAATAGCTTTGTTGTTTGTTATCAGAAAATGTTTTATTTGGTATAGAATTAAAGGGAAATGCATGCTCTTTTTATATAATACAAAGTTAAGTTTTAAAAATTAAACATTAATTTAATTTAATGAGGTCAACATCAACGATGGTATCGTCGATTAGGAGTGAAAGAGTTAATATGTGATTAAAAAACTCTATGTATTTTAAAAAGCGCCCATCACAGTGTATACCGTGTCAGTGGCGTGTACCGAGGGTGCCAAACGCAGACGCCATGGGGCTGAAAGTTCCAGACTAAGAGTTATATAATTGCTAGAAAAAATCAAATAAGCACCCTCCGTGACCAAAAATAACTGGCACAGCTGGTTATCGTGTTGAAAGGTCTCATGCGTCTATATGTTTTGTACTAAAAAACTAGCCTGAAGACTACAACATGTGTTCTGAATGACATGAACATCTACAGAGCCCCACTAGTTTACTTGTGCAGAGCGCCATGTGGTTGAAACTGTCAACATGACAATAAAAAAAGTGAATGTTACTGCCTCTCATTATTTGACCGTCTGGCTAATTGTGGCGTTTGCTTTTTTAAACTGTCGTTCCAAAGGACACGCAAGCATCACGTTTAAAAAAGGTTATGTCCTTAGACGCTTTGCTAGGGTGAGAGACGGAGGGGGAAATTTTAGAATCACCCGTCCCTCACTTTAGGGGAGCAAGTAAATGCGTGTTGTTGTTTTTACATAAAATATTAAACATAGTCAACCGGCGGCATAGCATACGCCGCTATTTTGCAGTGCAAGCTTTAGGCACTGCAACATATGCGACCGCAGTGGGTCCCGCACTTTCTTTGGACCCGTGCTAATTTGTAGGTGTATAATTTATTAAATTAAACCATTTTTAACATATAACAGATTTCCCGCAGCCTCTTGATTTACCAGGAGCCCCTGGATGTTATTAAATGTTATTAAATAAGGCCTACGAAAAAGTCCTGGAAATCTCCTGAAATTATTAAAATCTTTTGTAAAGTAAAAGTAAAGTACAAAAAATATATCCGGAAGAGAATTATGCTATTTTGTGAATAAAAATAGTGCGGATTTGGACACACCATTTTCCATTCACACCATGCTGCGCCATGGGATCTTCCCGTTTTACTTGTTGCTTGTGTGTTTGAACTTTTGAGCTTGTCAACTTTGAGAATTATATATATAGATTACGATAAATACCAGATTAATAGGTCAGATTTTGAATATGTATAAATTTGATCAGAAATGTGAATCAATATTTTGTACTTAAGACAACTAAAAAACATTGGGAAGTCCTTGAAAAATATGTAAACACTTAGGTAAAGACAGGTACAAAAACTTCTGAGAAAGGATCAATAATTATATAACGATTTCTTAAAACTCTTTTGGGAGACTATTTAAGTAGAAACCCCTAGATATTGGGAAAATTAGTTATTAATAGTAATTGCTGGTCAGTCTTTTGCACAACAATTATTTACTGAGCTGTATTTAGCAGAAATATTATTTTTCAGTCAAGTTTTTCTACCAGTCATATAATTTAGGTTTACGTGATTTTTTTGTTCTAACACTGTGTTTCTTAATTTTATTTAAATAAAGGCACCTTCCAACCTGTAAATGTTACATGACTTTGAGAGAGTAGAAGTCTAATTTGTAGTGAGAACAATGCAAACCTCAAAAACTATAAGTAAATAAAATATATGTCACTTCAGCTTATCTTCTTATCTTAACTCTTTCTCTACTAACTGACGATACCAACATTGATTCCACCAGGAATGTGGTAAATAATTACGGGAAGAAAGAGTTAAAGATACCAGTTGTTACTTCAAAAGAGAAGATAATTACGTCCTAGTCATTTCATGTATCAATCTAGTCATGTGTGTCAATCTAGTCATGCATGTTAATTAGTGACTTAACTCTTTCTCTCCTTAATTATTTAACACATTCTGATGGAATCAACGTTGGTATCGTCAGTTAGGAGAGAAAGAGTTAAACTGTGCTAAGTCAACTCATTGGTTTTCTTGGCTGATTCAGGCAACCCATTACATTCTCTAATGGTACTAAAAAAGAAAGAGCACTTGTACGAATTGGTCCTTGTATATATTGGCCTCCTTCAGTCGTAGAACGACCATGGTTCATCTCGAACACTTTTTTCATATGACTGTGGAGCCTTATTTCGGAGGCAGAGACTACTCCAAGCATTTTACTGTCTCAAATGGCGTGAAGCAGGGCTGTGTGCTGGCTCCAACACTCTTCAGCATAATGTTCATCGCCATGCTGGAGAATGCCTTTCATAGAGAAAGCATGGAGTTGGCATAAATGGGAAATAACTCTTAATTTCTGCATTTCGCCTCACTGTGGGATGGTTGAGATGGTGATTCCACCTTCCCATGCTTCTTCCTCACTTAAGAGATTGCACAGCATGTAGATCTAATAATATTGAACTTGAAGTAAAGTTCAAAGTTCAAGCTGAATAAAAAAACCTGTATAGTTTTAATTGCGCTCCTCATTTTGACCTCTTGTAATTCATTGAAGTATACATTGTTAAAATTGATAGCTACAATACTGTGTTTGTATCACAATGAACTGAAAGTATATTGTTTACCCTATACAAGTCTGAATGAGATTGTGTGTGAGATCAAATTTTTTATCTGATAGTTTAAGAGTTGTAAGTGGGGTCTTTAAAAAACATTGACAGCTAAACACTGTGTTTACATAACTATATTTAAAACTAATGCCACACAATATAAAAGTTTTCAAAATACATGCAGCATTGTGGAACTAACTCATATACATGCATTTTTGTGGAACTGACCTATATCAGAGAATTATTCACCCACCATGGCAAATAATTAAAATTACTTGGAGACCATGTATCAGAATTTAAGACATATAACTAGTGTTAATAATGATAAGAATGATAAGATTCTCTATAATTCTAGTGATATATATAGGCCTATAACCACTAAAAAGTATATGTTCAAAAGTTTTAAAATGTTCAGAATAGTTTCATTTCAAGCAAATTCACTCAGCATATCTAATGTACAAAATAGACGTATTGATAATCTATGTATTTAAAAACGTATAAAATAATTTTTTTACACTTTGCCAAATCACATTTCTAAGGTCTTCCCTAGTAACTTAAAATTTTGTATCTTCATTTTTATTGGTCCAAACAAATGGAAATTCAGTTTGACTACAATATGACCACCTCAGCGTAACTACTGTAACAATAACAATTTAGTTGCAAATACAAACAACATTCATATACGAAAAACAGATTTCAATATACTTCTCGGTGACGACTGATAATTTGTAATAATCTAACGGAAAATGGGATAAAGGAGTTTTTAAATCTTTTAGTCCTAATGGAAAGGAGACGACCACTTCGTTCATTTAGCACTATTGATCTTTCAACACACCTGTAATGACTTTGATAGTGTTTACTACATTTGTTTATTTCAAAATATTTTAGTCTTTCACTTTTTATAACATTATGTATTTCTGTAGGCTCTTCTTATATCACCCACACATTTCACTACATCACTTTGTCTTCTTTTTCTCCCCTTACTGTATTGCATTATTTACAAAGAGGTCATTAAAATGTAACTGGGTCATTAAAAATTAATATGCAAACAGTAAACAACAGGATAGTTTGATAACATGAATTTACATATTTTGCACGGGATGGATCAACACATTTTATTACTGACTACTATTTTTTAGAAAAGATAACAATCTACACTCAGTCAATTTGGCCAACTTCTAAACAAATCGGATAAACCCGTTTTCAAAGTAATTTATGTTTCATGAATGTGTTGGCTGAACGGGTAAACCCATAAAAGCGCACAGATGTGAAAGGAACAGTCTACATATTCGACATAGATCTAAATTGAATCCAGTAGATCAGTAATATTTAAGCTAAGGCCAGCGGGTCATAACCGCTAGTTAGTTGTATAAAAATGTGAACAATGTCAAATGTGACAGAATTCATGACTCATGACTTAGGCCCTATATTCTTTTATTAATCAAATCCCTTTCAACTTCACTTATCCCTTGGTCTGTTTGACCGTTGGGGCACCATACAAGATTTTTTAACCGTCTTTCTCCATTCCTCTCTGCCATTCTGTAGGCCTATGTAACATAAATTCATAATCAACAACAAGCTTCAAGGTTTATACAAAATCAAATGGTTTGGATCTATCCTAGAATAATATAACAAATATGTAATAAGTCTTGGCTGTTTAGAAAATCCACAGTAACACCATAATGTGACATAGAACTTTTTTAATACATTGAAAGCAGCTGCAAAAGCTAAAACAAAAATGCAAAATGTTTCTTTAATAGAAACAACAATAAAACACAAATCTGAAAGCTTTGCTGATCTCTCAAAATTAATTATATCGCTGATTATTCCTTGTTCGTATCCAGCAAAGTTAACCTTGTATGGGGAAGCGACAGGTCACTAGAGTCAGACCGTTAGGTCGCGCTGAACATCTGCATATTTGACCATCACTCAGTGTGGTGGATCGACCATCGGCTAAAATTCCTCCGCCAGGGAGAGCGCAGTTTGGACCTAATAGAAAAAGAAGGGAAGATAAACACGGCAAGAGAAATGAAGATAGTGCAAACTGAATAGCAATAATAAAACAATGCTAACACCGAATGCCCAAAACTAGCGTGGAGATAGTTTCGTAGAATCAAGACTTTACGGACACAAACAGTATTGTTACTGATTTGTGTATGATCTATTTTTTTAAATGCGCAAATGACCGGAAATGTGTTAGTTGTCAGAAAGAAGAGGGACACCAGCGTGTGATGTGCTATGTCGTTAATTGATGTTTCTGTGTTTTGATCGAGTTGTTTAAGTGTTTAATGTAACTACAGCTGAACCAAGTGACACCTAGACGTAGAGAGAAGTTAAGGTAGTTTCTAGAGAACTATATAGTTATAATAGAAGCTGTAACAAGTATAAAAATACAGAAATAGAATTCATATTGTCTGGAGATCTTTGGGATCTTTCGTAAAAAATATTTTAAAAGCTTGAGTCTTAAGCATAGACCTAAATAAATATAGACTGCCCGATAAAAGAGTTTTATGAAACGAAAATTTGTGACTTGCAATTTTGCGTACTTTATTTATGTCTATGAGTTTTGTTTAATCTCTAAGACTGAAGATCATGCAATTTTTCATAATTCGGAAATCCGAATACAATAGATATATATGTTTTCAAGTTACATGAAGTTATTTCATTTTTCGGTCTATATTTATTAATGTCTATGGTCTTAAGATTTAAAAAAAAAATGTAACATTTCACAAAGCTACGCATATCTAAATGTGACCTCTTTATGTTGCCAGACTCGAAGCAGACGAAGCCATTGTTGCAGAAAGCTGATTTAAATTCTCTTTTCCATATATTTTGTTTTAAAAAAGGAGGGGGGGGGTGTTTTCAGTACTTTTCTTTTTCTTTTAAATGTGTGTCTTGTGGTCTTTGTGAGCTATTTCCCCTCCCCCATGACGGAAAAAGTCATTATCGAATTACGGATATACAAACTATGAATAGATGGTAGGTGGGAAATCTGTACAAACACACATTCGTTTCACGACTGCTAATAAGCTTGTTATTTAAAAAATAGTAGAATGGTTACTTCAATTCTATTTTGTTTATTTTTAGGCATTTTTTTTTAAATACTGACCATTCGGACAAGTTGGGCAGCACTGACCAGGCAGAAGGGCAGAGTCCATACATGGAGGCAGCCCACATCTTATTCTCACGCACTGCAGGAACCCACGCACACAACGGCAGGGTGCACAACCATCACCAGATCTCTCCCCATCCTGTGAATGGAAGCAGAAATGTTGTCGCGCGGGAAATTCAGATGCATGATTATAAATTATATGACCATATGACATTCTGTGACAAAAACTGAATTCGATATCAAAGCGAAATATTTCTACTTAAACATTTAATTATATATCTTTTATATATGACAAGTATGGCGGAGTTCAGACCTTGCGAACAAATACAATGTAGGCCTATGACGTAAAACTTTATAAGGTTAGTGTAGCTCGAATATATGCACATTTAAACGTTTAGTAGATAGATCCAGTGCCTTTATTATTATTATTTATCTTATAATTGATGTATATAATTGATATATATAGATTCATGTCAAGAAATTATTTTTTCTTTGGTGGCGACGTTTTATAAAATCAATGTTACAGAGATGAAATTGAAATTTGTGGCATTTTTCCTTAGCTACCTTGCCTCAAAGGTCATGTCAATGGTTCCACGTTCTGTTCTGAAGGTGTTGCATCATCCAACTTATTAGGATGCGTGCGAGGATTTTCCCAGCAATAGAGAGAAGAGATATTCCTCTGTTGTTGTCGCAGGTTTATATCTGAACAATTCAAACTCACAGTCCACTAAAGATGCATTTACAAACATCCGCAAAAAAAGACAAGATACCTGGCTTAGCAAGAAAGTGGAAACAATACTGGATAATGCTGACAAGCACGAAATGAAGAACTTCTTCCATGCCATAAACGAAGTATATGGACCCACAAAGTCAGGTTCATCGCTTCATCCCCTCTACTAAATGCTGATAGGACAATCCTATTGACAGATAAGGAAGAAATCCTAAAACGAAGGGCCGAGCACTTCGAAAAGGTTCTTAATACACCTTCCATTATAAATGAATCGGCCATAGACAGGCTACAGAAGGCATCAATAAATGAAAAGATGGGTGACCCCCCCCCCCCATACGCTAAAGGAAACCGATCGTGCCATTCAACATCTCGCAAGCGGAAAAGTCCCAGGAGCTGATTCCATTCCAGTAGAGGTCTAATGATTAAAAGACTTTATGAGCGGTTCTTAATTATCTTATTTTATCTTATAGAATACAGACGTTACTTCACAAAAGAAGATGATTACGTCCTACGCGTCATGCATTCAGTCATGTATATTAACCAATGACTTAAATTCTGCCATGTCACTGGTTTTCCTGGCTAGCTCAGGCAATCCATTCCAAGCTTTAATAGCTAGGGGAAAAGGAGCTTTTGTACAAATTTTTCCTAGCATGTGGGACAAAGAATGTGCCTTTTTCTTTGTGTCTTTCTGAGTATTTTATTAAATTTTGTTTTTGAATTTGAAGATTATGGTTCAGTGGTTTTTGTATGATTGCTACATAGACATAAATAAATATAGACTGGAAAACGGAAGTAACTTCATGTAACTTGAAAACATGAATATTTATTGAATTCGGATTTCCGAATTATGAATATTTTTTTTGGATTGCTACTTTACTTTTGAGTCTTCTGTCCTGAAGACTTTCTAAATTTAGTGATTTTACTAAAGGTGTTACTCTAGTGTCTAGTCAAATGTGAATATTGATTTGTTATGAATCTCACTGCTATATTTTGTCTGTTCCAGTTTCTTAATGTTTTATTGAGTTGAGAGGCCCCAAATAGAGGATGCATATTCTATTATAGGGAACAAAAGTCAATACCACAAGACTTTAAAGATTCATCTATAAAAGCGAAAAAAAAAGATCTATTAGTCGTACTTAAATCACTCACCCTTAAAGCCTCTCCTGTAGAAAGAACACAGCTTCTCCGATTTTGAGCCAAACAACAAGTGGCCGCCAAAAGTATTAAACCAACAATACCAGCAGACGACATGACAATAGGTATTTCCTCTTCTAAATCTCGATCATATTCAAATAAAGTAGCATTTATACTAAACACAAGTAGGTCTGAACTTTAACTGAATCAACTTAATATAGACGTTAAGAGTACATCATAGACTCATAAACTATTAATCGCTCTTTTAAGTTACATTGTGAGCATATAAGGGAGATAATAACTGTAATTATTTATGTATCCCGCTTGGCTTGATATTCGCCCTTATCAAACACCATAATTACAAAGTCAAAATAGTTCTATCATTTTAAGGCGTTGATAAGGGTATGGCTGCGGTGTCGGCGTCTTGATGTGGTACACGCGTTGACCCTAAAAAGTAACTCGACGAACGTATAAACATTGCCAGAGCATTTCATTGCAATAGCCTCTCTCAATCTCGCACCAGACAGTTCATTGATTCCCTGTATTGCACACACTGGCGGAACCATGGGGGGGGGGGGTGGGGGCAATCGCCCCCCCCCCCCCCCCCCACTGGGCCGCCCCCCCCCCCCTCGAAAGGGGGGAGGACGAATTTTAGTATAGAATTCACACAATTGGTATATGAATGTATTACTTATGTTAATAATATATAGTAATTATTGTATATTGGCCGATATGGAGGGGTCGGGAGGGGGCGGTGGCATCAATTTCGCCCCCCCCCCAAGCTTTCGAGTGGGGGGGGCGGTCCAATTTCGGGTGGGGGGCCTGAAGAATTTTAGTATAGAATTCATACGATTAGTATATGAATGTATTACTTATGTTAGTAATATATACTAATTATTGTATATTGGCCGATATGGTGGGGTCGGGAGGGGGCGGAGTCATCAATTTCGTCGTCCCCCCCCCCCATAAGCTTTCGAGTGGGGGGCGTTCCAATTTCGGGTGGGGGGCGGACGAATTTTAGTTTAGAATTCACACAATTGGTATAGGAACTAATTACTTGTGTTAATAATATATACTTATTATTTATATTTCGCCCCCCCCCCTCTAGTATGTTGGCCGATATGGTGGGGTCGGGAAGGGGCGATGGATATTTTTATGGATGGATATTATTAGAATATTTTTCAAAAGGTCCTTTTTTAATAGAATGAATGGTGAGCTTTAGGTCAGGAGAATTCGTTTCTTCAATGCAGAATGCAAGAAAACGTTTTTTGGCGTCGGGGCTTCGCCCCAAACCCCATTGATAATAATGAGATGTAGATGTCAGGAGAATGCGTTTCTGCAGTGACGAATGCAAGAAAACGCTTTTGGCGTG
>JADKLZ010001483.1:22896844-22908237 GCA_021533235.1 Biomphalaria straminea
CATATTCTTGAACCCGGGCCCACGGGTACCTTGCTACGCCACTGGCTACGGCTGACCACGTCCTGTTTTGTTTTCCAGTGATAATGCTTTAAATCTAGACTTTGAAGACGACGCGCAAAATTTTCCTCAACATTAATTTATTAAGCTCTTTTTAACTCTTGAATCAATGATACCTACATTATGAAATTTGCGAACGCGATAGTCCTTTCAAAACCGAAGTTGCCTTTAGATCAGGCATTAAAATACTAACTATGACCTGAAGGGTCGCAGCCAAAAATCAGTTAGAAAACTTAGCCTACTACCTACTGTTGTTGTGTATGTCACTCATTATATAGAATCAAAACACAACTGCCACTGCTCGTCGCTGCCACTTTAAATCCTATCCAGACGTTTGACTTCCTTAAGGCAATCATTAGAGAAAAAAAAGGGGGGTACCCCTTACAGAGCTTGCGATCTGTGGGGGCAGATAATGTCAAGGTCATCTGTTTCTTATGGCCGACGGTGAACGATGGTGCAATGTGGTCAGCACAATGACCAAATATTACTTTCTCCAATATATGTCAAGAGAATTCGCTTGGGAGGGGGGCGATATTAAAAATCTCTAAGCTCAAAACCGTACTCTTCACCTCAGTTTGGGTAAATAAACTGAACACTACAGAAACTGATATATCCTTTGCTCTGAAACTGTATCAATGCTATTTGTCACATATGCAATTCTAGGTTTATCTGTGTATTTCATATTTAGTAAGAACATGTGTGCAAATATAAATCTGGGTTTTTAACTGTACCTCGGGATTTACCCGACACCTATTTATAGCTTGTCGGCAGACATCATGATTCAAATCTATTGGTTGATTTGAATAAAAAAGACATTTTGAAAGGAGGCGCGTTTACAAAGGCGCCCAAGTCAGTCCGGGCTTGGATTCTGTCTAGATGAGTCGCATTGTTAGATCTGATATGTTTATTTAAGAAAAAGTATGTCTTTGTAGACTCAGAAGTTTTATTAATATTATTTGTACATAGCTGTACTTATGTTGAGCTTAAATAAAAGTTCCAGTATTTCTTTATCAAGGCATTTACTCAGTTGAATCCTAGATCGTCATTGTTCAATATTATTATATTCAAAATACAATCCCCGGCACACGGTCTGTATGGTCTTGTTTCAAGTAATACAGCATAGACAAGGCACTTCAACGAAAGTTATTCCAAGATCATATTTGACCGTGACACTATTCATTGACTGGAACCTTAGCTTATCTTATATAATACATACGTTACTTCAGAAAAGAAGAAAATCGTTTGATATTTTTTTTTTATGTTTCTTTGGCAGTGTTTCCCCAAACTTATTCCTTAACGGAAAACTTCGGACTTTCTGAGTTATTAGCGGAACACTTCGGACTTTCTGAGTTATTAGCGGAACACTTCGGACTTTCTGAGTTATTAGCGGAACACTTCGGACTTTCTGAGTTATTAGCGGAACACTTTGCCTATTTTATTAGAGAGATGAATTCACATGGTTGTCTTCTAGTTAATTCATTCAGTAGTTCGCGGAACACAGTTTGAGAAACACTGTTTTGGGAATGTTTCTTGTTTTTAATTGGAAAAAAGTTTATGTACTTAAAACACGTTTCAAAAAAGGAGACAGCATAAGATATAGCTTATTCTCCTGTTTTGAAGAAAAAGCAAAGGAATAATCTGCCTTATGCTGGTTTCTATGTCCTGTTCCTTAAACATGATAAAATGTCTTTCCATCCTTTAGATAGACTTATCACGCTGGTCTTACTGTTTCAAATAATACTGTATAGACCTACACATCTTGATAAAATATATATAAAAAATTAATTCCTACTTTTTGTTTAAATACTATAACACTCTAAATATAGATCGAACGATGACATTTCTATTATTATCAAGAATAATATATTTTGTGGCATTTTACGTCTCGAGAGAAGATCTTTTCCCCTTGCACCTTCTTGTGTGACTAAAGAGGCCAATCCTTGATATCTTGTATATCAAGAATAATATAACAACTTAGAAAACTGGCCATACCACAAGAGTTCAAAAATAAATCTAGATCCAGATCTACAAATAAAATCTAAAAAATCGAAATTTTAATAGCCGTTAATTTTTTTTACAATATACTATACGTAAAAAATAGTCGTCCAATCTATTTGTAACCCTCCATGGACTCCGAGCTGGGCTTAATCCCTTACAGCACGGTCCAGGTATCTGGCTATGTTCTGTAGTGTCTGCCTGTCTCAGTACAGGGCGAGACCCCCGCATGTACCAGTTCTATCTGTTCCAAGACTAGTCCTATCTTAGAATGTGTTTCTGAGCACCCTGCAGTCGTTGTGGATGTTTTCTAAAATGAACTGATCCAATTATTGATGATGTGATCTTTCTGAAATTTTAATAAAACGTGTTGTCAAGTATTGAGTTAAGAGTTTATACTCGAAATTCATCTCGATAGAATAATGAGAAGTTGTCGAGATAATTTCAAATTCTGCATTTCTGGGCTTTGACTTGAGACTTTGACTAAAGCGTAAGCTAATGGTAGAACTGGAACGAAATATGCTTCTTTTATATTTCCGATTCAGCTTTTTATTTAAATGTGAAATTCCACTTTTACTGTTTATCAAAGTAATCACTTGTTTGCATGTCAGACATAGATCTAATACTTTCAACCACAAATCTATTTACTATCCTTACTTATAGACCCTAGAGGCAAAATTCTGGACAATACTGGACATATCTTTGATCGTACCTCTATTTTTAAGTTCTAATTTGAAGTGATTGATCTCCATCACAGATTTCCAATGTGCTAATGCTAGCGTGCCAGGTTTATGAACACTGTTTTAGCACAATGTTACGTTCTATTTCGTTCAAACTCTGAACTTTTTATAACTCGCGAGGCTTTTGTTTAAGACTGACATCTAGAAATCTTCAACATTGTGAATCTCGATTGTATTCTCGAGGGTTGTTTAACTTGATATATTTCCCAGACAACGCAAAGCGACTGTAAGCCTTACAAGTAGAACACAGTCTAATTTTCTTTAACAATGATCTTTAACAATTGAATTGAAATGTTGTATACACAGCTCACAATGGTATTAAGTTTCAAATACCATTTTATCGACACCTAAGAGTTGTAGCTCTTGAATTCTTTTTACAATCCTTAAATCAACTCCGTACACGTCTGATATAAAGTTTTAAAATGTTTTGATCTCCCATTTCTCATTATCGTATCATGTCAAAACTTATTATATTTCTTCATTGAACCTGACAAGACATGAATCAATTTAAAAGAATAATTACTTAATAAATTCTTGGTGATTAATTATTTTGTTTGATTTCGAAATAAGTGGAAATAATTGCAATGTGAATAAATAAGTGTGAAAGTTAAAGATTAGGAAGACTAGACAGTTCAGATGTATATTTGTAAGGAGTTAGATTTTGTTTAATGTAGCATTTCGTTCGCATTTCTTCATTCATCTACTTTCAAGTTTAAAATTCTCCTTGTGATTTTAAGGTTAAAGAGCAGGGTGTCATGTTGGTAGCGCAACGATCAACCAGAAAGACAGGTACTCATTAGAGTTGGGCGGACTTATGGGTCCCCTAATAAGCAGGAGGAATACTAACTAACGCTAACTTTGAGTTTACAAGAAATAAAGGAATAAAGATAACTATTTTATTAATCAATGTATAGTTAAATTAAATTATTATACAGCTACATTCATGCTTATAGCATGCTCAGAGCGCTATTGTCCAATTTATTTGTGGACCAGTGAGGGTAGGGGGCATCTGGGAGAAGGTTTTTCCGTGCTGCCTTTAGGCGCTCAGTAAACACAACTCTGCCCGAGTTGGGTGTCGAACCTCGAGCCCCCTTCATAGGTAGCCAGGCCTCGTTCAAGCCAATAACACTTCACAAAGAAACATTTTTATGCTAGTTTTTGTAAATCAGAAGTTTGTTATAAAACTAGTAACCAACACAATAGAATGTGACGTATTTTTTCTATATATACTTATTGATCTTTACGATTGGTAAGAGCTCATGGTCAGCTATTAACAAAAAGAAACATACTACGTAGGCTAAATTTGATAGACGTTTTTGATGTTTAGTAAAAACTGAAGTTCTAAATAGTTGTATCTAGAAACTGAAATAAAATCTTTACATTTGAAAACGCTTAAATAAATTCCAATTACTTCTCAACAGATCCAATTTAAATAAAAAATCTTTAATCCTGAAGAGTTTGCAAGCACCATTGTCCGAGAGTGAAGGACAAACTGACCGGAGGTTTGTGTCCAGTGGACTGAACGACATGGTAAGATCTTTTTTCATCTTCAAGCCTTGATCTGTTTGTGGTTTTACCTCCCCTGCATGTTTTTACCTCCCCTGTATGATCTATTACCCCCTCCGCCATGTTTTACCACCCCTAGATGCTATATTACTTTCCCTATACGTTGAATTACCTCCCTTAACTGGATAGATCTCTTGATATCTTCTAGTCAATGGAGTCAAAATAAGTGAAAGGAAATGACGTAGGTGATACGTGAACATATTTATTGACTAAGAGACAGTGCTGTAGGGCGAGGTTCTGGGTGAAAAGGTCTTTTTTTTTTAAAAGAGCGATTAAAATAAATTACATCCCAACAAAACGAACGAGAAACAAATACTATATACATCGCCTGTTTAATAAACTGGGTTAAAACGCAACCACGTTTAATGTTCTTAAAATAAAATGTTAATCTTTATATCGAAGTAACAAAAGACTACATTCTATAGTAAGACAGTACAAAGAATAAAAAAAAAATAAAGTGCCAGCTGTACCTAAAGGAGTAATGGGCAGCTCCAGAGGATAATCTAATTTGTCTTAATCGCTCAATCGAGCAGCCATATTTGTCATTTCTAAAAAAAAATATTTATTTTTTCTTTGCTGCCGATCAAAGTGAAGCTGTGTCTGAGTTGAATGTCTGTCACACTTAATCAGCAGTTGGATCGTTACGCTCTAGGAAAGTGATCTGTCTGCAGATCTAGGAAAGGGATCTGTCTGCAGATTTTATTCGACTTTACGAATTTCTTCAAGGTCTTGGGTCTACGTGTTAGATATGATTAGGGTCATGAATATAGGTCTCTGTTTTGGATATCTGTGTTCGTGTCTGTGCAATCCTGTGATGTTGCCATTTCACTTAGCTATCTAGTGTGTCTGGTCTTTGAATGCGTGTTGAATGTTTTTTTTTTATTTAAAAGTAATGATGCTTTGGATTTATATCTATATACAAAACTACATCGATTGATTACATAATGTCGTTGCGTGACATTAAAAAAATCAAAATTCATCCCGCCTGGTTGAAAATATATAGAGAGAGATTTTTCGTAAAGTTCGGAGATGAGGGGTGGTAGAATCAGAAAATGAGTATAATGTCAATATTATCTTTCATTTGGAACACAATGTTGTCAGGTAAGACTACACAATAGGACCTATATGTAAAAATACTGCGGTAGACAGGGGGTAAATGCTGCAATATATAGATAAAACGTGGCATTGGTCGCCAAGGAAAAAGCAAAAAAAAAAAAAAACATTATGGGAGCTTATAATAAAATTGGAATTACCAATAACCAGCATCCAAACATTTCTAGAATCTGGTCTTTAAAAGGGAGTGGAATTGAGAACTTAAAGTCATCTATTTTCTGGGCTATATATCTGCTAATCTGCCTCTCTATCCTGTTAAGAGCAGCTGATTAGGAAAAATGGATGGATTTGGTTACGCGAACTGTCACAGCAACCCAACAACGATGAGATCGGAAATAGACCAATTCTGCAATGCAGACAATAAAATCTGTTAACATCATGTCTAGCTAGTGGAACAGTTTACGGCTAATGAAATCGCCCTAGCTAAAGCCATTTTAGGTGTTTGACGTCATCTAAGACCGTCTAACGGCCCACTTCTGTCTTCCATGGCCAGGTGTTCTTTTGTTTACAAGAAAATAAATAGTCACTTTTAAAAATACATTTTAAACAAATGCCATCTGGGGACCCTATGGTGTTATTTTTCATTTGAGCTATTTTGTTATAATTTAAATATTATACAAATAATTTTTTGGTATTTTTTTATTGACTAGTTTGGGCTACTTTAGACATAAAATATAAATCGGCAATCTCAGCCATCACAAGTATCATAAGATGAATTCACAAATTGTTTCACGTATCCTACGTTACATCCAAGAAGAAATAATCACTTATCAAATAGAATATACATCATCCTCAATTCAACTAGAGATACGCCCATCTCTCAACTCAACATGTCGATAACTGCCCCATTAAAACACATGTGGTTCCGGTTGGTCACATGTCCATGGTACCCCCGTGGAGAGTCCCCAGTTTTACGTAAACTGAAATTATTTCGTGCATTTCAAACAAAACATAGTGTTACAATATCTTGTATGTAAAGGAAATTCTTCTGGTTATGAGGTTGTGTAGTGACAATAGTATGCTCTTTGGACAGTTGTTAGGGCCCTATTTTGAAACACTGACCGCTTCCATCCCCTGACTTCTTGCTAAGTTTTTATTGCTATAGGAATTATGCAACCTTAACCAGAAAACAATATCAAGAGAGCAGCAGAAGTAAAGAGGAAGTCAGGGTGAAAGGGGAGTCGACTACCGCAGGTACGAGCTGGGGGGGGGGGGGAGAAGAATTAGTACCATCCTGACATAAAAGTCAAGAGGAATCACGTTAGCGGAGACGTTTTTTTGAAATGTTTTGAGTCGATACTGTTGCAGAAGTCTCTAGCTAAAACGGTAGACATTTAAAATGGTCTTTTATAGTAGATAAAACAAAGACCTAGAGTGGGCCTTGCACCCCACAGTTTGAGAAACTGTATTATCATTTTAAAAAAATGGTTGATAACCTTATAATGCTAGATATTTGAACATTAAAAAAATAAGTTTTTTGTGTATTTTTGTATTTCTTGCATTATAAACAAAACGTTCCATACAGTGTGTAGAGAATATTAATCATACATATAAAACAAGATTACAAAAGAGTTTGTGTGATACACAAACTCAGAGGCGGCCCCCGTCGGAGTCGGATCCCTGTCAGATCCGCCTATTCGCAAGATGTTTCGGATGTTCCTTCTAAGTCCCTGGCTCAATTCCTGTATGCTCCCATCCTTAAACTATCGTAATATTTCTGAAAGAACAGTAAAGGTTAAATCATATTTTCAAAAGCCTTTAGTGTTTTTTTCTAACCGTGACGGACAGACCAACCAACAGACAAAACGCAAAAAATTCTAATGGGGGTATTAAACAATTTTATTTGAAAAAATCTGATTTTTTTCAAAATTTAAGAAATTAGTTTAGAATCATGTCATTTCCGGGCTTTACGCTAGTACACGAAAGCCGCTGCTAAAAAATCATTTTCAAAAATGTGTGTGATATCTACATGCCTTGCGTATTTCTTATAGTAACATTTCCTCCCTTACATTTACGTAATTGTTTTAGAATTGGTGTTTTGTTATTAAAAATCACTTGCATAATTAATTTTGTAAATTAAACGGTTTGCTTTTAGAAAACTTAAAGTAGCCGTTGCACCTAAACTTTTCAATCGCATTTAATGGTGAAATAATATTTTTCGTATTTCTTCTAGTTTTGGCGCTCTGAGTCTGACAGATGGACAGACGGACAGACAGACAGAAAGTCATTTTAAAAAATGTGCGTGATATCTACATGCCAAGAGCATTTTTTCTAGTAACATTTCCTCCCTTACATTTACCTAATTGCTTCACAATTGGTGTTTTATTATTAAAAAATTGCTTGCATAATAATTTTATAAATTAAACGTTTTGCTTTTAGAAAACTAAAAGTAGCGTTCCACCTAAACTTTTCAAGCCGCATTTAATGGTGAAAAAATATTTTTCGTATCTCTTCTAGTTTTGGCGCCCTGAGTGTGACAGACGGACAGACGGACAGACGGACATTTTGCACAAACCTAATAGCGGCTTTTTCCCCTTACGGGGGCCGCTAAAAATACTAAATATCAAACGTACTTCTCATTCTAAACTTGCTTTCATTCCTCATTGTTTAAATACATTGGCATGTGGTCAACTCTTTTAGAGATTGATAAATAAGGATGATAATGAAGAAATCGATACGATTGGTGAAACTAGAAAGTAGCTAGCTCTAACTATCACAATATCAGTTCTCTGGGACAGGACAGAAGTGGACAAGGTCAAGGAGTGATCTACGCATCCACATTTATTGACCCAAGCCACTTCTGGTATTTAAACTCAAGATGCTCGATTTCGAAGCCCATAGCGCTATCTCTGGACCACCACAATTTGTACGATATATTGTATATTATTAACTCACACGCCTTGGTTTAGATCCTGGAAGACGTGTTTTGGGCAAATTTCAAAGCTAGTCTTAATAGCACTATCTTGACCTATAGATAACGACCTCTTTCCCACCCCCCTATCCCGTGTAAATGATGAATTCTGGCCAATTGCAAAGGGATAGTGTCAGTCTGTATGTGTGTGTGTGTGTGCCTGTCTGCATGTCATAAATTTGTAGGCATATGATGGCGTTTGTGTACGTCATTTGCTTCCGGTCACGCGATGTGTATGACGTCACTCTCGTGGAACTTTTTTTTTTTAAAAGTCGTCTTTTAATGAAATTTATCGTTCGAAAAAAAAAATAGAGCGCGAATCTGATTCTTAATCCGCTGCAAACATTTCCAGAAAAGAAAATTGACAGGGAGAGGTAAGGCAAATTTCCCCCCCCCCCCCGCGGGGGGGGGGTTTTTCATCTCTTATCAAATACGTTTGGATATTCAGTGGCGTCGCTAGGAGGTGTGAAAAACCGGACCTGGCAACTGTTATGGAGTGTGTGTGTGTGTGTGTGTGTATTTCTATGGTGACGGTGGGAAGAGGGTAGCGATCGGTTGTGAATGACGCAACATATGTGGTATTGTTATATCGTTATAGAAGGCCACATTACTGACCTGTAACGTCACAACCTGAGGGCATTTTAGACCAATAACTCGTTGTCACGTCGTACATATCATTTTTGTCTATATTATAATAAAATGTTATATTTAGTATTGTTCACAAAGAAGTTATTCAATTTTTTGGAAGCTTTATAAGTTAATATATATTTGGGTTATTTTTAGCATTTTTTTTTTTGCAAATGCCATACATAACGATAATCTGCCCAATGCGCATCACTAAATCAGCTAGCACTTCTTCTGTCCATGCTTGCTGCTAGGCCATCAATGTCATCTGCGAAGTGCAAGCTAATAATTCTTCTTCCCCGATGCTGACAGTGCCTACATAGTCCTCGAGAGCATCTTCCATTATCCTTTTAAGGAAGATATTGTAGAGTGTGTAAGTAGGCAGCCTTGTCTTACTTCAAATGTGGTTTTGAACCAGTCCCCAATATTGTTGTTGAAGTACACCGCACTGGTGGCGTCCTTGTATAGGTTCTAGATAACTTTGATTATGTTTTTATTAATGTTGTCTTTTTCCATTGTCACCCAGAGTGCCCCGTGCCATACTCGATCGAAAGCTTTCTTGAAATCAAGAAAAGACATGGAAAAGATTCTCTTGGTGTTGGAGATATTTTTCACAGAGTATTCTGAGGTTTAGGATTTGCTCTGTTGTGCTGCGACCGTGTCAAAAACCCGCTTGTTCTTCTGATATTTTTTTGTCTGCTATCTATTTTAGTCGATTTAATATCCTATACTCTTAAGCGAGCAATTCTTGTATATATATTTCTTCTATTTCGAAAACGGCTCTAACGATTTTCTTTAAAATTTCAACGTATCTGCATATTATTGAGAAAAAAATTTTCAGCTCATTGGGCACATCGGGAAAACTCGAGTTCGACCGTTATTTCGATATGAAAATGTCTCATTCTTAGAATAATTTATGAATGAAATGGAAAATTTATGAATGAAAGTTTTCCGTGACGTAAACGGGAAAAACTCTGCTTACGTCACTAGGCTTACCCTAGAACACTAAAATATTTCGTTGCAAACATTTAGAGATATGAATGAAGGTATGTGTAAAACTAAAAGCAGACCATTAATTTTGGTTAGAATAATTTATGAATGAAAGTTTTCCATGACGTAAACGGAAAAAACGCTGCTTACGTCACTAGGCTTACTCTAGAACACTAAAATATTTCTTTCCAAACAAGAACGCGTTTAGAGATACGAATGAAGGGATGTGTAAAACTAAAAGCAGACCACGGGCTGTAGCACCACTGGGATGGATGGATGGCAAAAGCCGGCATGAACTTCTTATTGTCCGACAGTCAGGCTGGGCAGGACATTTAATTAACCGAGCAAGGCTCGGCCACCTGATATTAATTTTTAACAGCACTTTGCTGGGATGGCTTATGAGGCTGATGGTGCGATAGTTTTGGCAGAGTTGTAAATTGTAAATAAGTTGTAACCCTGCTAACTATTGCAAAAATAAACAACAAAGAACGAAATCTTTAAATCTATGGCCACATTACAAGATATGCGGGGCCTGCAAAGACCTTCCTTCAGGGAACAGTACCGGGAAAAGGAAGAAAAGGCAGACGGAGAAAGCGATGGGAGGACAACATCATAGAATGGACGGGCCTACCATTGAAAGAGGTTGTAAACAAGGCAAAAGATAGGGAGGAATGGATAAAGACTGTGTACAAGTCTTGATTGGTGCGCCAACGGCCCAACAGACTAAGGGATAGATGCAATGTGTATATATTACGCCTACAATTATTTAGTTGTCTTCCAGGGGTTAGGTATCTGATTATATAATGATATTAGTTCGGGTTATATTTCTCATCTTCTGGTTGCGTCCAAGATTCGCTAGAGTATCCTATTGTTGCTTTGACGAGTTAGACCAGTAAACACATGATTTTGTTTTTAGTGTTACACTGTGTTAGTGCAGCCCATAGGCCATAAAGTTGGGATTCATTTTTGTACATATTTTTTTCATTAACAAAACCCTATAGGCCCAGAAGTTGGTAGGTGCTAGAGAGATTCATTTTCAGAGCTAGTTCTAATGCACATCAACTTTAGTAAGATCTAATTGATATACATTGTATCCTTTCATCTCTCTTTCTGTCAGTTTTCAAAAGCCGATGATTTGATCAGGGGAAACTAATACTGCTAAGATGTTTGATTGAGATCTGAATCGACTAAATGTATATATATATATATATATAAATGTATACATATATACAACTATATCTTACAAAATTTAATTTAATTTGTCACCATTTTAAATTATTTGTCTTAATGTATTCTCCCTCTCTGCATAGTTTCATTCCCTCTATCCTCCTCTTTCTCCTCTCTATCCTTCTCTTTCTCTACTCTTTTTCCACTCTATACTCCAATCGTCCTGTTTT
>JADKLZ010001483.1:22922392-22932783 GCA_021533235.1 Biomphalaria straminea
CATTTTCTAAACTCTCTTACTAGTCATTTTAGTTCTTGTCATAACCCTCCTCCTTTTTTTTCTCACAACCAAAATCAAGTATCTTATAGAACATTAAGCAAATACAGATTTCAAAAGTTCGTAAATCCAAAAAGTTAAGAAGCTACAAGTTACGTAAATATCCTTGTTACTCAAATATTCTAATTATTTGGGGCAAGCGCATAATTTTTACATTGTTTGAATTGCTGTCGAGAGTAGTGTTTTGAAATTATATTTACAGTTCTTCAATTTATATTTAGTTCTTTGTACCTAGCGTCATTTTTTAACCTGTACACTTTATTTGTAGATAGCACAGTTCCTTAGTACGGTACTTGTAGATTAATTGTGCAGTACGAGTTGACTCTTCGCTAGTCATTTTGATGGTGTCAATTGTGTCATTATTATTCTTGTAGAGTTTAGAGTTCAGTTGTTATTATCATTGTTATTTTAAATATGAACTTATAGTCATTCTAAAGTGCTAATATTTAGATTGAGGTGCTAATATTTAGATTGAGGTGCTTATGTCTAGATGTCTACACTGAGGTAGGCCTACTAATTTCTAGATTGAGATGCTAATGTCTCCATTGAAGTGTTAATGTCTAGTTTGAGGTGCTAATGTTTAGACTGAGGTGCTAATGTCTAGAGCGAGGTGCTAATGTCTTGAATGAGGTGCTAATATCTAGATTGAGGTGTTAATGTCTATAATGAAGTGCTATTGTCTAGATTGAGGTGCTTATGTCTATATTGAGGTGCTAGTATCTAGACTGAGGTGCTATTGCCCAGACTGAGGTGTTTAAGCTACGTATGGAAAGTTGCCTGTTATTGGCTCCAGTTCGTTGATATACTACGTTCTGTTATCGTAATGAATGAAGTGTTGCGAAGGAGGATTTATACATTCCCAGCAAAACCAATGATAAAAGTTGAATGAAGGTTAAATAGATTTATGATCTTTATAGATTATTATTAATTGATGCAGTAAGTTGAAGTGTACAACAACACTTAAATTAATGACTTCCTTCAGTCGTAACGACATTGGTTCATCTCGTAAAACACTTTTTCATGTTACTATGGAGACCTATCTTGGAGAGAAACTTCCGTCCACATATATCGCATGTTAGAGTGGCTTTCGCTTTGGTGGTAGAGGAGCTGGCCATTTTTTTGTATTCAATGGTTTTATTCCAGATATTTGACAATCAATGTATAGATTAATCCATATTTCGTTTGGTTGTATTTGCTCATCTTTTATTAATTAGACCTTTATCGTTGTTCATTTTAATCAGCGCTATGTAAATAACTGTGAAGGCATTAATTTCAATATTATATAATTATATAATACAGACGTTACTTCAAAAAAGAAGACGATTACGTCCTACACGTCATGCATATTGTTATGCATGCTAACCAATGACTTAAATTCTGCCAAGTCACTGGTTTTCCTGGCTAGCTCAGGCTACCCATTCCATGCTCTAATAGCACTAGGGAAGAAGGAGCCTTTGTAAAAATTTGTCCTAGCATATGGAACTAAATGTGCCTTTTTTCTTGTGCCTTTCCGAGTATTTTATTATATTTTTTTAATTTGAAGATTATGGTTCAGTGTTTTATGTTTTATTGCAACTTTACTTTTAACTCATAAGTCTTCTATCCTGAAGGCTTTCTAAATTTAGTGATTTTATTTTACTAAAGATGTTTCTCTAGTCAAATGTGAATATTCGTTAGTTATGAATCTCACTGCTCTATTTTGTGTCTGTTCCAGTTTCTTAATGTTTTCTTGAGTTGAGGGCTCCCAAACAGAGGATGCATATTCTATTATTGGCCTAACCAAGGTTAAAAAAACATTTTAGTTTTATGTTCTTATTTGATTTTTAGAAATTTATTCTAATAAAACCTAATGCTTTGTTTGATTTTTAAAATATAATTTCATCAAAATAGGGATTCCATGACAGCTTTTTTTATTTATTAAAACACCTAGGTTTTTCTATTGCTACATATTCATGTGATTTTAAAGAAGCTTCGGAGGCAGCACAAGTGAAGAGGATTTAGTTTTCTTTCCAATGTAGTCCATGATCACAGCCAACGGGAAATAAACCAGTCTTTTGGCCTGAGGTCACGGAGGTCACGCCATGATTCACTGACGTGAAGTTGCGTTCTCTTAACACATGTCTTATAAACCTCCATTTGTAAAATGTTTGTAAAATGTTTTACATGTTTCGGAAATTCCTTCAGAGTTGAAGATAGTTATTTCCTAGTCCAAACCTCCCGCAGGACGACGGGGGATGGGAGCGGGCAGGGTTTGAACCCGGGACCATCGGTAAATCGATATGACAGTCCAGCGTGCAAACCGCTCGACCAGGCAGCCAACCATTTTGGACTTTGTAGTGAGCTTCCGGTTTTTCCAACTGCTTGATCAGATTCTTGTGAAGCTCGACGCAGCCTTCCCCGTGCATTGTTTTAAAATAAACCCCTACACACACTACTAACACAAAAAACTCTTTACCTAGATAAAATACAACACACGCGTACACACTTCAAACACAAACACACACACAAATAAACATTACACACAGTCACAGAAAATATAAACAAACACATTTTATTTTAAACTGTTTATTTCAATGCGTGTAATTATCTAGTCAGTAGTAAGCATTTGGTTCAGATGAAATAATTGAGATTCTTAAAGGATTCTCAGCCTGATTATTATTGCTTTTTTTTTTTTTTTACAGCGCTCTGATTCAATCGCTTTTGTGGACTTGTTTGGAAGGGAGAGGGACTACTTAAGAGAAGGTTTACACGTTGCGCCCAGAAAACAAAACTCAGATGAAAACCAATTCTTTATTGAAATTCTTAGTCTACAGTCTAAAGCTAGCCCCCCCCCCCCTTTAATTAAGGTATAGGCAAGAGGAATATGCCCACAGCCACACTTCCCAAACAATTAATTATGAAAAGATTTTTAAAAAATTAGCATAAATTAAATAAGTGTTAAATATTTTGATGTCCACAAATTTCTTATGGCTAAAAGGCATCACAGACGTATTGTACTTGCGATTAAAAAGTAAAAATGAAACCTCAATGGAAAGTTATGTTAATTTAATACGTTCATTAAAATTATGAATCAAATATGCTCAACTAGACTTCTCATTGATAAATGCAATACTTCTATGATTATCGGGTCACCTTGTCATTCATATCGATGTAATCATATACACAGATCTATATATTTCAATAGTTTCCTGTTACATTCACTACAGTGTCTTAATAATATGTGTCTATGTTGACCGTGCGAGACTGATTCAGACATACAGACTTGTGACTGTTCACGATGTAATGTGTTGAAATCCGAGATCCTCCGAAGATCTGCCGAACCAAGATCTCCAGCCGCTGACAAACCATTTAAAGTTATGTACGACTACTGGGGCACGTGCTGCTGACTTCAGGCTCACTAGGATAGGCATTTACTTGTGTGTCCATTGCCTTTTTATTTCTAGACGTTGAAGAGTTTCAGAAAGACTGCTTTCGAAACTAAGATGATTTTAACAATCAACATGTTCTGATACTTGTGGAGCAAATGGGTTTGATTTCTTATGTGATTCCCTTTATTTGACCCACTTAACTTGACCTACTTTATTTGACCCACTTTATTTGAACCACTTTATTCGAGCATTTTATTAGACCTATTAGTTGTGTTTCCAAGGAGAATAAGTCTAATAATATTACGTTGTTCCAATATAAGTTCAGCTCACTTACTAAAAAATTCAGACCTTTAAAAGAATAAAGTTTTCTTAGTACCCAATTGAAGCTTTCTATAAATGTGTTCAATCCATCAAATAGTTAGACTATTAATTCCAAGAATATTTCGTAGCCTGATTGTCACTTGTTCATAAACTATCATTTAGTAAATTATTTTCTGGAGATGAACGGCTACCATCAATGCGTGACTCATATATAGTAATAGGTTGGAATCATATGTCTTAGTGTTTCATATTCCCACCGTACACGGGAAATCAGGCTGAGAATCCTCAAAGTTATGAAACCAAACAATTTTTAACATTTTTTTTTTGTTACTGTTTTTTCGTCAACATAACATTAACACGATTATATTTTATATGACTAAAATTAGACTTATTTTAATGGATTTATGTACAGCTAAAAAATAAAACGAATAACTCTAAATCCCGAAGTGCTAAAATCTATATAACAACTCACGCACTTTGTTATTTACTATTTGTATATGTAAATATATTTTATTTTGTTACGTAGATAAACACATTTTATAAAACTTAAAAAAGGTGTCTAACACAATAGTACAAAACTCAGATAAGATTTTTTAAAAATTAGATTGTATATCGACATTAGTAATCAACAATAGCAACCATCACCAAAAAAAATCAAACAACAAAGAACAAAATTGTTTAATATTTGTCTGTAAAATTATTATCAATATATTTTTTATTAGTCGCCCGTTTATTTAAATATTTTTGTTAATGTAAATCGAAGTGCAAAAGGATAAATAATTCAAATACAATCTAAATACAGTCTAAAATAAAAAAAAAATTAAAAACGAAAATTTTTTTTGAATGATCAGCCTCAATAGTCCATGTGGTCAGTTCCATGATGACCACGAGATGGGTTTCAACTGGACAGGCCGAACTAGGGCTACAAACTAGGCGTATAGATAACTGTTTTCGTGTGAGTCCTGCAAGAAATAAAAACAAATGAATGTTAATTGATTTTGTTTTCAAACCTTAGCATTGTAGTCACGTGATAAAACAATCAACAGTGGTACCCCAATTTTTGTTCGTCCTCGGGGACATAAAAAAGTCTGAAAAGTTTTGTCGCATGCGGCACCATAACAGCAAAGTATTGAGTTTAAGGAAATGTAATTGCTGTGGTTTTATCGTGCAATGGGGACACAGAGGCCGGATAGCAGTGCGTTAGGGCCGGGTTTAGCTCGCGAGACGTAGTTTGGACTGGCCACTGTATTTAAGTAGGTAGAAAATATCAACTGTTCTTATGTCCATGGCTGCCTAGTCCTCAGTCCACAGCAGCACTTGCGAAACGCAAGATGATCTGGATAAACAAAGGGATAGCCATCGACACTAGAATCAAGCTTACACGCTCCCTGGTCACGGCCACATCCTTGTATGATTGCCAGTCTTGGACGCTAACTGCAGAACTAGACAGAAGGAGTCTAATTGTGGAATTGATCACCTACAAAGTTACCTGTTACCTGTTACCTATCCCTTAGTCTGATGGACCGTTGAGGCACCAAGCAAGACTTGTCTTGTCTTTCTCCATTCCTCTCTATCCTTTGCCCTGTTTAGAAATTATTTCAATGTCAGGCGCGTCCATTCTTATATGTTGTCTTCCCACCGCTTTCTCTATCTGCCTCTTCTTCTTTTTCCTGATACTGCTCCCTGGAGGAAGGTCTTTGCGAGCCCCGAAGATCTTGTTATATGGCCATAGATTTTAAGCTTGCGTTTTTTCAAAGTAGTTAGCAGGTCGTCATGGAGTCCGATCGCTGCAAAGACCGTATCACAAACGAGGAGATTAGACAAATGATCACAACGGCTATTGGGCCCCACGATGACCTGCTTAAAAAAGAAACTGAAACTTAATGACCATGTCACAAGGTTCTCATGGAACAGTACCAGCAAAAAAAAAAAAGAAAAACAGGCAGACAGAGAAAGTAATAGGAAGACAAAAGAATGGACAGGCCTGTCATTGAAAGAGATTATATCCAATGCAAAAGACAGAGGAATGGAGAAAGATATTTGACAGGTCATGTGTGATGCCCCAACGGTTATACATACTAGGGGAAAGTGAAGGTCTATGTCTTTAGTCACAAATTCGAACTCTGAGGTCTGACCCATGCTGTTAGGGTTAGACCTTGATAATCTTCAAGGGGAATAACTCTTATTAGTGACACTATACACACGTCTAACAAAAAAGATAATGTCACGGAACGATAAGGTTTCAATCGACATCAAAAACACACCAAAAACATGTTTCTTTTACATTTACAATACTACATGAATGTTCAAAGACATTTTACGAACATTTTCAGAGACTAAAAAAAAAATCCTTTACAATGTGAGTTTAAAATCCAATAAAAAGATGACATTTTGAATAGAAAAAAAAAACCTTCTAGGGGAGATAATCAGACAACAATCCAGTCTTTTTATGACCTAGTGTAAGGGAGTTAATTCAACATAAAGGCATGGTCTTTCAACGAACAAGAGGCCTGGGAATGTCAGCACGTGTCACGGTGATAGCATCACTTTTTACTTGATATACGACCAGCTAGTAAAACAAGAACAACAAAAAAATAATCTCCCTTTTTCGCCTTGTTTATTCTTTACAACCTATTGTCCCTCCCCTCCTCTTTGCACGAGTCTCCACATTTCCCTTGTACCCCCCTCTCACACACAAAGTACACACACTGCAACACACACTGCTTATTACGATCCCTCTGGTGCTGTCGATTGGGGGGGGGGCCAGGGATGAAGCATCAATGAGTTAATAAAAACGATCGGGGAAGCGATAAATGTTAGTTGGTGGCCCGGTCAGATTTTGGCCTCAGTAGTTTGCTTGTCGTTGGGCAATAGGTTGAGCTGTTACTCTAGATAACAAATCCAATATACCATTGTAGGCGTATGTAGAACATTGACACACATAGTTGAATAGAAGCAGGGCCGGTCCTAGCAATTGCGGGGCCCTATGCGAAACTGATTGCGCGAGGCCTAGTCTGTGTGGGAATAAGGATAATAAGTGCAAAAGAAGATTTTTAAAAAATTCTACGAACCTTGTGACCAATGGCATTTTTATATGCCAGTGACTATAAAAGTAAATAAAGTATTGGAACTTCCGATTAAATTAAAAACCCGTTTATTGCATTTTATTACATGAAACATGACAATGCCTTTTTTCGTTTATTGCGAGGAGAATTTGCGTTTTCGCAATGAATGAAAACCAAAAATGACAATTTTATCTATTTTTCTGAAGATTTTTAAGAGTTTCCAAGAGATTTTAATACAATGAGAAGATTACCAGGAATTGTTCGTATATATTTTGCAATTTAATAATTAAACATCAAGTTAGCGCGGGGCCTATGAAAGCGCGGGGCCCACTGCCATCGCATAGGTTGCAGTGGCCTAAGACAGGGACTGAATAGAAGCCCAAAATTCTTCTTCATAACAAATAAACTCATTTGTTTTTCACACAAATATTTATAGTATCAGTATAATATAACATATAAAACTATCTACATGTAGGGACCCAAAACCGATTTTTTTAAATGGTCACGCAGCTTATTTTTTAACTTATTTGGATAGAGCTCGTAATTCTAAGACCGAGGATACCAAATTTATGTCTGTAGCTTAAATATTAAGAAAGTTACAAATTTTTAAAAACGCGTTTTTTTGGATATTTTTTTTGGCCTTCCAAACCCGTGTTTTTGAAGGACATTTTAATAGAAACTATAATGCCCTCATAGATGAAACTTAGGGAAAACATTCATGTGCACACATAGAACACGCTCAATTTTTTTCAAGCTTGTCAAAAAATTATTTGAGTTTATTTACTTGTGCCGAATGTTGCATTTTATCATTTTTGGCATTTTTCAAAAAGGGAGGTAAAAAACACAAAAAATGTGCATTTTTTAAATTTTGTAACAAAAAAGCTATAAATGCTACATGAATGTACTATATGTCGAAATGCGGGGAATTTATAGATCTACAAGAATAAACTACTTTAAATAATATTTTATTTCAATATTTTGATGTACTTATACAATAATATGCAATGGTTTACTAAAACTCTAAAATAAGCTAAACTTTAATGAGCTAAAAATATGACACCAGTATAGCAATAAGAACAAGTTACACATCATAATTTAGATAATTCTCTCTTCTTCCATAATAATATTGAAAAACACATATTTATTTATAGGGACCTGTGTAAGTGTATTGCCAACCAATGATGGTAAAAAAAGACATACAGTCCATACATTTACTTAGATTTCTTGACATAATAATCTATAAAGCCATTCAGTTGAATGCTATTCTATTATTTCTTATTGAATCTTTTAACTATATAAGCTGATTTGATAAACTGAAAATCAGAACTCAATTTGTGTGCAGAAAAAAAATTTAAACAAGGGCTTTTTTTATATCTGCAATGTAATGACCAGTAAATTCTTTTCAGTAAAGCTCAACTATTCTAAACACATAATTTTTGGCATATTCACTGTCTAAACAAAGAATTCTACATAAAAATATAGGATATAAACTGTAATTCCCAAGGCTACTGAATTTTACCATAGAAACACATATATTTGTCATTATTTTCATTATCTTTTTGTAGCAAATTTACACTGATTAGGTTGCATGAACTAGAAATATAGTTTCAAGCTTGAACTTTTTTTTCCTAAAATTCACAAATTTTTAACTAAAATTAACTCCTTTAAAGTATATTTTTAATTTAAATACATTTAATATAAAATATTAATACATCCCAGTGCTAATGTGCTGTTATTACAATCTCAGCCATCAAACTGTGAGAAGTTTGCCTATCAGAAAAAGAGAAACATTAGTATTTATAATACTTGCATCAGAGCAAGTATCTCAATGACATGTTGATAAAAATTGAAAGATTAATTTTAGTTAGCTACTTTCCATATGTTCTTCTCAATTTAAGATTTCATTATGATTTTAACTTTCAACACATCCAGCTTAGTCACTTTTTTCCTTCAACATGATCAACTTTATAGACTTTTATGTAGCCTAAATCTTTTAGATGTCAAAGTTTCACAACTTTTTTTCTTAAAAAAATATTAAAGTTTTTAAAATAGTTTATGCAGCTATAACTATACTTTCTGAAAAATAATATAATAACTAGGTCATAAGTTTATCATTGCTTTATTGGAAAATACTGTCTTGTAATAATCAATAATTAGTATAAATAGTTAGATGTCTTAAAAATATGTTCATATAAAACCTACTCATCTACTGATCTTAAGTTCATTACAGCATTATAATCCATTTTTAATTTAATAAGAATTAAAATGAATTAATGTGAATATGAATTAATTTTTGTTGTTTTTTTTGTGTGGATATTTAGTTAATTGAAGACTACAAAACAGGTTTATAGTGATATTGAGAATTTTGAACTGAGATCAGTAGTCTAAATATAATAGCCTACCTATTGACTTAGGGCTACTTCAATGTTATAAAAGAAGATCTTTTATTGCAACTAGAGACTATAAAACATAAACACATAGATATCTTTCTAGATATTAAAAATTCTTTTGTTGGACCTGTCTGAGCAATCAAATTAAAATAAAATACTAATATGGCCTAGGGGTTTTATTCTTGAAATGTGAATTATTTTTTTTATTTAAATGCAGTTAGTTACTAATCAGAGTCTTTATCTATTATATTAGGCCTAGGAAAACAATGGGAAGACAATATAAAAGAATGTTCTGACCTTTCATTAAAAGAGATTCTATGGAAAAGGACGTAGAGGAGTGGACAAAGACGTACAGTCATATAGTATAGATATTGTGCGGTGCCCCTACGGTTCGTCAGACTAAGGGATAGTTCACAGTGAAGTAGTGTACCGTATGATGAGCTAATAAAATCATCGAAAAGATATTTCAAATCTAAAAATTACATCTAGATCTATATAGACAATTAGACTTAGATCTTGATATATATATCATATGTATTATAATGTAGATCTAAATAGCCTGCCATATAAGCTATTATGCCTAAGATGTTTTTTTTTTAAAAGAAGCTAGATCTATTTGGTTTTAAGTTTTAATGAATAACGTGAAGGACCCTCGTTCCAGATGTCTAAACCAAGATTAGATCTAGACTCTAGACCAAGATCTAGATCTAGGACTAGCCTCTAGATCTATATCTAGATCTATACATTACATGGATAAGTCAAAACTCTCGTAGTCGTTCTCTAGGCTCTAACTCTAGGTCTAGATCTAATTTGTAGTCCCTAGGTCTAGAACTCGAGAAATAGGTCTAAATCTAGAATAAGACTTTATCTTTGTGTACTTATGTCAATAGATTTAATTTAGTCTTATAGTTTATCTATTTTGTATATATAATATAGATCTAGATCTAGTTAAAAGACCAGATCTACTCTATATTAGAATTGCTTCATTCGATGCCACAATTTGTTGATATTAGCAACGGATAAGGCCACTATGTGATGCGTTTCTATACATTTATTACAATTATAATTATTTATTAAATATCTTGAACCATTACTTTTTTATGAACTGTAAATCCTCCTCTTTAATTTATATCAATCACTTTTACAAAATACGTTTTTAAAAAAATTAGGTTTACTTTAGAAGACATGAC
>JADKLZ010001483.1:22935728-22949963 GCA_021533235.1 Biomphalaria straminea
TGTCAGAAGAAGTCTTGGGGTAGCTGTGTCAGAAGATGTCTTGGGGTGGCAGTGTCAGAAGAAGTCTTGGGGTAGTAAGTAAAAAGGGTAATGCTACTTCAAGATTTATGCATAGAAGATAAAACTGAAGAATCTTTTTTTAAATTGTTTTTGACATTGAAGGCAAGATAAATTAAAGGAGGATATACATTAACACTTAATGAATCAACTTTTTTAAAAATAAGGACTATGACACTTGTATAATGAATTGACATATGTTCTGGTTTCTGTAGCTTTGGCATACATTATGAACCAATAAAGTTATTCATGCTGATTAGTATACATTGATAATAACACATGGTGCAACTTCTATACATAATAAAAAAAAAAAAAAAAAAAAAAAAAATAGAAAAATTATTTTGACTTGAAAACAACAAAAGTTTTTTGATTTCATGATAAAATAAGGGTCTACATTGTACATTAAGTTGGGCTACAGATACATTTCATAGTGTCTCAGCCTCAGCGGAACATCTTAAGAGTGTAGCAGACACTGGGAGGACATCAACTAAATAATCAACGTGAGACTGACCTTTGACATTGTTTATTGTGCTACTTTTTGACACAATATAGTCTATGATTGCTATGTATTCAAGAAACAAGTCTAAATAAAAAAAACAAAAAAAAATGACATTTATTAACATTATTTATGAACATTAAAACCTGAGATATGATAAAACCCTAAATTAGAATATATCAATTCGTAGACACATACAATCACAATATTCTATTCTAACATCATTCATTTGAAGTATTAAAGAATACATGAAAAAAATGTCACAAATAAAATAAAATCTAAAAAATTAAGTTTTTTTTTCTTTTTAAAGAAACTTATCTTATAAATTGAGACCTTCCCTTTTATCAAATAATAATTTTCCATCTAGTCATGCATATTAATAAGAGACTTGAAAATATTCTTAGTCAGCGTTTTTCCAAGCTTCCCATTCCATGTTCTAATGACACTAACACTGGAAGAAGCATTTGTATGAATTAAATGTAGTTGTCCTTATAAAAAATGTACCTTTATCTTTGTGCCTTTCTGTGTAACTAAAACCAAGTAAACAGAATTTTTATATTTATGATCCCATTAGGTTCTTCAAGTAACATCTTAAAAACACATATGAAAAAGAAGCATACAGTGTTAGGATACTTGATTTGAAAACATCAAACCTGTTGCTTTGATAAAACTATTACAACTTGAATGCTTAATAAATATGAATGGACTTGTAGTGTGATCACAGCAAAGTTATCTCCCATGTTTACAAATAAGTGAACAGCTGTACATATGTCTATACATATATACATACACAATGTTACCCTGTCTAGATATTTACACATAACTCTAGGAGCCAATGTTGGGGTGCAGTTATTTTGAATAAAGCTAGTAGCAATCCTTTCAACAATCAAAATAAACAATTTCAATAACCACAGCAAAACTTTAGCAAATTATTGTTTAGCTTATCTCCCCTTTATTAAAATAATTATAAAAAAAAACAACAACAATATTTTAATAGTTGTGCAAAATATATTTTTAAATATGATTAAAGCAAAATTATGTGTTATCAATTCAAAATGGTGGTTTTATTATCATCCCTCAATTATTCATATAGTGAAACAAAGGGGGAAAAAAGAATTGAGCAACATTTTAGAAAGTACATTTGTAATATAATTTGGCACTTGAGTAATAAATTCTTGAACCATCACCAGATCCCACAGCACATTATCAAGAAGAGCCTCTTAAAACTCTAAAAGTATGTTTGACCTGTTACAAAATATACAGTTTATAAACTTTTTTTTCATAAGTTAATGTGTGTATTTGATAATTTCATTTTTATTTTTATTTACAATTTCCTAGTCAAAAAGCATATTTCTCAATAAAATGCTGGATTCTGGCCAATTACTATGAGACAGTAAATGAGTACACAATAGTCCAAGGGGCTTTAAAAATAGGATCTCCTTGTTCCAGATGTTGTGTCACCCTCGATGCATAGCTTAGGATTTAGTTCAAGCAGTCTGGACAGATTTCTCAAAGAAGTGCAGCCAAAAACATGAAGAAGTTTTAATCTGAAACAATAAATATGAATTCTTACAATGTGATTTATGTTCTGGCACTTGAGTAATAAATTCTAGAACCATCCCCAGATCCCACAGCACATTATGAAGAAGAGCCTCTTAAAACTCTAAAATTGAGCAATTGTCAATTTTTTCAAGCCACAATATTTCATCAATGACTCCATTTTTTAAAGAAGACTGAAGATGACCCTACAGAGTACACAGGAAAGACAGTTGAGTCAGAGACCAACAATACCAGAAACCAACTGGTACTGGTAAATATGGTGTTATAATAAGATCACAGAGTATGTTTGTTATCTTCTTTTTTTTTTATCTTCTTATTTTATAAAGTACAGATGAAACTTCAAAAGAAAAGATAATTAAGTCATAGGCCTATACATGTGTTCCTGTTTGTGAATTATATCTTAGCCACAAAAGAAACAGAATGGAAATAAATAGATTTGAAGCAATAAATTATCCAAGTGTTGATTTATAATTCTATGACAAAACTGTTTGTAGAATTTAAACTAGACTTTTGTATAATGTCTAATAATTTAAACTGATAAGCAAATAGACCAACTGTTTGAAAGTCAATATGAAATTGAAAATATGACAGTTTGTATTTAGACCATGGTCCAACAAAACAATTGTTACTGAGTGATCTAATGAGTAGTATAATTATTTCTACTTCAACATTAAGTAACATGACCAATCAATCTGCAGTAGCTTTAAAATAACAAGATTACAAAGAGAGTTTGTGTGATACACAAACTCAGAGGCGGCCCACGTCGGAGTCGGATCCCTGTCAGATCCGCTTTGATCTCTCAACGGACGGACAGACAGACAGACAGACAGACAGACGGACAGACAGGCCACACAAAACTAATATACATCTTCCGTGCTTTGATCTCTCAACGTTAGCCTTGTAAAGCCGATGTTCAAGGCAACTGCCACACTTGTTTTATGACTTGATTACTTTACTAGTAAATACTGGTATGTTACTCGTATGTTGGAACAAAAAAAAATGTGTAAACATGTGCATTATATTAGATTATTAATTGTCTTAAAGTAGGTTTCATTTATATTGCATACTAATTAGGTTTTTTCTCTTTAAATACTGTTTGCATAAAATATTTTTAAAAATTAGATTTTGAGCTTTTAGAAAAAAAAAAGTAGCCGTTGCATCAGAACTTTGAATGCTCTATATTATCGTGATGTCAGATTTTCATTTTCTCTTCTACTTTCTGAGCACTAAACGGGACGGACGGACAGACGGACAGACAGACAGACAGACAGACAGACAGACAGACGGACAGACAGGCCACACAAAACTAATAGCGTCTTTTCCCCTTTCGGGGGCCGCTAAAAATGTATCCATCATTCTAGAAGAAAGTGAAGATAAAACTACTAAAATAAATATTTCATAATTTATAACCCAGGAGATGCAATGCTAGCAATTCTAAAGGGAACTATGTAAGAAGCCTTTCAGTGTACCAGCATAAAGGATATCCTTGATTAGAGTGACAGCTTCTGTCGAAATAATCAAATATTCAATCTAATCATGAGCTACCAAATACAATGATTAGATCTGTAGATGAATGTGATTTGCCCATTGCATCATCTTTTATATTTGTTTTTTGTTCAGCAAAATTTAAAGTAAGGACAGAGAGACAACTCTTATAATCATAATGCACACCAAAACTGAAAAGTCATTTCTCTTGGGAGATACTAGCAGCATTTCTGGATATTAATATATTTTTTCTTCTGTTTTTCTTCTATTTTTTTTAAGTTATTGTTTTGAAAGATTACAAATTATTCTTAATAATTGTGCTAATAACAGACCAATAAGCTAATGTAAGTCTAGCTGAATGAGCGTGCACCATAATATTTTATGTGCTGCTTCCAAAAATGCGCTCTGTAAATGTATATGTAGCATTTGTTTTTGCTTAGGTCTTGTTGGAACTTCCTTTTGTAGTTTCCCAGTATTAGGTAAGTTTCTATTATGGTACTTTTCTTCCTTATTTTGTAGCTCCAATTATAAACCATCATTATAATCATGTTGAAATTCATAATTTTTGTTTAGAGACTCAGGCTTGGGACTAGTAAAGTCAAGTTTGATCTGAGCCTGATCTGTTGTATTTGTATGGGCCCTATTTGACCATTGTGCATAAACCCTATTTGGTTGTGGACAGCATGAGCTGGAATTGTGTCTAAGATGTGCCTTCATGTTACTTATGTTCTATAATGTTATATAGTTTGTACATATATAAGGCTCATTAGAACTATTATTTAATATGTTTTATTAACTACTCTAGATCCAACTAACTATCATTCATTTCATATTATATTCAATTCATAATAATTAAATATTTGTAACACAGGCGCTTGTTGTCAGCCTATTACCATTACTTGTTCTCTTGTTTAATAAGTAATATATTAAATGATAAGAGTGTCAAAGGTCCCCAGGCAGACGAGCCAAAGCAAAATCCAAACCCCGACAACCTTGTAGATCTAATGTTACCTTACCTTCGACACTGCTGAATAAGATTTACAATACAGGCTTCAGACAAACCAGGCAGGAAACTCAGTCTCAAATTTTCTAAATACATGTTGCAATTGTTGGAGGCAAGTTGATTGACGCTGTGCAGAAAATAAAATAACCAAATTTAAATAACATGACCACTAAAAACAATAATAAAACACTAATACCAAAACAGTGATACAAAATAATTTCCATACAAAAAATTCAAAGCAAAGATCTCAATCTTCTTCAAGACTCAGATTTTCTTTTTCTGCATTCTCATTTTCAGGTAGGTTCATATAGCCAGTCCTATATCTAAGATCAACTGTACAATTGTTACCAGATCTGTGAGATTCATATATATTTTTTTAAAGGGATGTTTTAGGGCTAGTGTCTTGTTGGGACCTTTCCAAAAAGTATGTAGCTTTAATAAAAGGACAGTCAGCATTCTCTAGAGACACCCACAAGGGTTTGCTATGTTTCAACAGTTATCATTTTCTAGCTTCAAGATTATGTGTTGTCTAATTCTGTTGTGTCCTATTCTGAGGTGAAAAATTATTGGTTGATCAGGCTTAGATCTGAGACCATTGAAAAAGCAGCCTAGTGATCTAATGCTATCACACCAGTGGGGTCTTCAAGAAAGTGAATAGAAATATTGCCAATGCACAAAAGTCTATAATTTCTATTTCATTTCACAGCTCACCTTGTACTGCTGCATCTTGTGGAGCTAATGTCTATGCTGGTCAAATGATCACAGTTCTTAGCCAAACTGATCACACCTTGGTCACTGACTCTGTTACACCCGCAAACATCTAGCACTCTAGAAAAAAATTAAGTACTATATTATGAACCCTTTCCAGAGGAACATTGAATCTTAATGAATAAGCTTAAGTGCCAATAAAAATATCAAAACCTATTTTTCTTTTGAAATGTTAAAGACTCTAGTGATTGTTATTATTTATAATGTAGTCAGCTGAACAGCCATATTTTCATTCCTCCCCCCCTCATCCCCACACACACTGGTCCACAAATGAGATTGGACCAAAGCGCTCTGAGCATGCTATAAGCATGAAAGTAGCGCTATATAAAAAAAAGCTATAAATAACCTAATTGACTAAGCATTTTATTAGTTTCTAATATGCTTTCAAAATAATTTCAAATTTGAACCCTCTACACTTAAACCCCCTGCCTTTGTTTAAAAAGTTCAAGGATTTAGCTTCATTTCTGAAGGGATATCTAATAGATGTCAAGTAACAGTAGAGAGGAAGTTTGGTTGAGATTCCTAATATCGAGGATAGACTTTCCTCTAGGGTTACTAAGACCAACTGCTACTTTAACAAATAGATTTACCCTTATACGAGTGTCAGCTTCACAAAGATAAAAGCACTTAAGAGCAGCATGTGGACTGACCTTAAATTAGTCTTCAAGTAGGTGGCCACCTCACTGAGTGCAACATCCGAGATCTGCTGACAGTTGGCCAAGACGAGGGTATGGATACGTGGGCAGTTTCTAACAATTTTTCTGATGCAGTCATCTCTTAACTGAAACACAGATATGCTAATTAGATTGACTCATCTAGTTAAATAAATATTTCATTTGAAATTAACGAAGAAAAGCCAAATAAAAGAGATATATGGAGTATAGTTCAAAATGAAGAGTCTTCAAAGTTCTTACATTTTTACATCCTCGCAGGTCAAGCTCTTCCACTTTAGACAAATGAACAGAGAAACTTATCATTACAGAGTCAGTCAGCTAAGGGAAGAAATAGAAAAACACATTATTTAGAAAACTATAGAAACAATTTAATTACTCACAAACTAGAGATTCATTTGTCTAATAATCATACAAATTCATGATAGAAAAAGGATTTTCTGTTGACAAAACCTATGGTAACCTGTCACGTAATTAAGCATAAACAGGATGTTTTTATATAGAGTTTATTCTGGATCCTGTGAGTCTCTAAGAAAAAAAAGCAAAATATATCAGGGGAGGTAGTTAATTTAAAAAAAAAAATATTTTGTCTTCTGTTTCTAGATGTTCAGCAAGTTTCAATGAATCAAAAAGACAAGATAAGCTTGTTTGGAATGGCCCATAGGTTTAAACCTTAAATCAAAAGAAAAGATAAGCTTGTTTGGAATGGCCCATAGGTTTAAACCTTAAATCAAAAGAAAAGATAAGCTTGTCTGAAATTTAACAAGTTTAAACTTTGAATTAAATACATAAAAACATATTCTGGTATATATATATAAGTTTAAACCTTCACTCAAAAGAAGAGATGATAAGCTTGTTTGGGTACAACATAAGTTTAAACATTGAATTATTTATGTATAGTTGTTGTTGGAATTCATTTTGTATTGTGTGTTCTTACTTTGTGTGTGTGTGTGTTTTATTCATTTTATGATTTCAATTTAAATTATGAAGTGACTTTATTGATTCAAGAAGGTTACGGTTAGCACCTCACCTATTCAATTATCTCCATGTTTGGTGCTGTGTCCTGCATCAGACCTTATGTCTGAAAGTATATAATTGTAATAACCATACAATTCCAGAGTTACACTTACCTTAAAGAGCCATTGACTAATGAATCAGAGGTTTGAATCCTAGTGGAGATCAGGACTTCTTATCAAGATTTTAGGATGTCCTGACAGCTTAATGGGTAGCTGTTATTTTTGGGGGAAAATAACGGCAGCAGATTGTTATGTTATCTCTTGATGCCCAACAATAACAAAAGGCCGCCAATATAATAAAAGCAAACCTAACCATTAAAATATCATCTCAAGGAAAAATTTCACTGTATTTTCTAAATGTGTTGAAAATGGTATAGAACATGGAATTTAAACCTCATTGGCTTGTTAGATGTACATTCTGAAAGAGTTTGAAAATATTTAATTTTAAAGAAAAACGTTTGCCCATACTCACCTTGTTGCAGCTTCCTAAACACAATCTACGCAAATTACTGCAGTGCTCTCCAATCTTGGGAAAGACTAAGGCTGTGAGTGAGAAACAGGCATACAGTTCCAGTGTTTTTATGCTGAAATAGAGTTTAATAATTGTATATAAATCTGTACAACTTTTATCAAACATTATATGTTTATACTGATGTCCCTTGCAATCATTCCAATGAGAGGATAGCAAAGGATGATTTTTAAAACTATTTCATCTATATTCTTTTACCTAAAATAAATCTTATATCAATCAATAAAGTCACAATTTTTTTAGATCTAAAATTTAATTTTTGTAGAAAACATTTCTGAAAAGAAAATTAATAATACAAAACATTAATTAGCAGTGGGTGGAAAGATTCTTATATATATATATATATATATGGCTCCTTCTGTCTCGGAAGACAATGGATGCGCCGAGATGAGTCACTGGCTTTGTTTACGTCTTGATACTGCGCAGAATCTGGAGTGGCTGATCAAGCCAATTCTGGATCTGCATAGTTTGCCACAGTTCGTGCATTTATATTCCTCAGTTTTAGGGCTGGCTGACAGCAGGGAAGCTTTCTTTTTCATTCTCTTGGCCAATGCAGCTTCATTTCTTTTGCATTCAGCAAAGTTCGTGCCAGCACGCACAGTCTGTCTCCATGCTATTCGGTCTTGGGCTATCTCCTCCCACATGCTTTGGTCGATGCCCGTTGCCTTCATGTCTCGCTTGCAGACATCTCTGTAAGTTAATCTTGGGCGGCCCTTAGGTCTGGCTCCCTCTGCTAGCTCAGCGTATAGGATGTCTTTCGGGATTCTTCCATCTGGCATGCGCGTTACATGACCCAGCCAGCGTAGTTTTCTCTGTTGAATGAGAGCATAGATGCTGTGCATGTTGGCTCGTGTCAAAACGTCCTGGTTGGTGACATGATCCCTCCAGGAGATGCACATTATGCGTCGCAGGCAATGTAGGTGGAAGCCATTTAATCTGTGTTCTTATATACAAGTGGAAATAGACAAGTATCATGTTGCCACATCAATCCTCTTGAAAGAATCTCTTATGGCTATCAGGTTAAACTTTCTTAAAATGTTGTAAAATGTTTTACATGTTTTGAATGTTCCTTCAGAGTTGAAGATAGTTTACTTCCTAGTCTAAACCTCCTGCAGGAGGACAGGGGAAGGAATTGGGCAGGGTTTGAACTTGGGACTATGGAGATGTCCGAACCACACTCCAGCACGCAAGCTGCATGACCAGGCAGCCATTGAATTATTACATTCAACATGAAAAGATCTTATGAGGTATATTTTGACAGTTATTTCATTCAGAATAGGCTGTAGCTAAATGATTTGACTTTATACATCAAAGAGAAACTAAAAAATTTTGCTTAGAATATTTAGTTTTCAGTTTTATCATACTGGCAATATATTGTTGTGAGGCATTTTATGGAGTGTGTGGTTGTACTAGTTGTTTAGAGTTACAATCCAATGATTGCATTACAACATATAAACGCCTTTAATCTTTCATGTCAATAGGTCATTCGTTCTTAACATAAATTATGACAGATCAGCTTATATTTTAATCATTTTAAACTACACAACCACCAACCAATCACTTAAGCTCTCCACACTTTTACCTAACACACACACACACACCATAACATGGCATAAACTGCTTGGGTAGCTATCAAAGGAGCTTGAGTTTAGATCTGTCTCAAGCTGAGTTGTGTTTGCTGCGCACTTTAAGGTAGCATAGAAACATTCTCCAGATACCCCCACACCCAACCCATCCCAGGTTTACAAAATATCTTATCTTATCTTATATCTTACAGACATTACTTCAAACAAGAAGATGATTATGTCCTACGCATTGTGCATTTAGTCATGCATATTAGCTAATGACCTAAACTCTGCCAAGTTTTGGTTTTCCTGGCTAGCTCAGGCAACTCATTCCATGCTCTAATAGCGCTAGGGAAGAAGGAGCTTTCATACAAATTCATACTTTATAGGAACTGAATATCTGTGGTTGCAGTCAAGGATCTTTTGTTGGGTCTATCTTACTGAATGTTGCCTCTGTCCACTGACTATAGCGCACTGGGCATACCATAGCATAAAAATGTGCTATATGAAACAAGTTAAAAAAAAAGCAAGACCTTTTTATAACACTTACCTTTTTCCATGTTTTTTCAATAACGTTAACAAAGCATTGTCACTCATTGATTGAAATCCATTGACACAAACACTCTCAAATCTGAACAAATAATGTTGAAGAATAGAAATTTTCTTAATAGAATAAATGGTACCAGGTAATATAGTTCAACTGCAAATGTGTTTTTTCTTCAGCATAATTATTAAAAAATTGTATGAATGTAGGCCTATTGTTTTAGGAAAATATTCTTAAATGTTCTAATTTAGGACATAGTGGACTTGTAGCAGAATGGTTAGAAGTCTGCTAAACTGAAAAATCCAAAATCTTGGGTAGTGATGTAGAATTTAAGAGTTTGATTCCTGGTACTTCTCAGTTAATGGAAGAAAACATATATGGTCATTATACTGGCCACATAGTACAATCAATCATCTTTGCTAATGTTGACTAATAATAGTCCCAAATAGTTCCCAAAAGTATGCTTTAGCCTTTTTGGTTTACTTTGCATGAAAAGTAAACTTAGTATGGCCATAGATGACAAAATTTTGACACAAAATAAGCCCACAAAGAAATGCAGCAATGATATTGTATGCTCTAGGTAAGAGTTCAGTATTGGCACATATTATAGTGATTAAGAATAGTGCTGACTTTATTAAACCCTTTTACACAACCATGAAATGCTATGCTTTACAGAGCCTTCTTCAATAACAAACAAATATTTGTAGTTACAATATAAAGTAATAAATCTGTTCTGCCCAATATGAACAAGAAGTGTTATATTAGGCACACCTAACTTTTTATGTAAGCATTTAAATAGAATACAAGTTGGCAACTCTTTTCACTTACTGTTCTGCACATTCTGATATTGCTATGAGTGCCTCATCTGTGATATTGCAGTAACTGGCATCCAAATGTGTCAGTTTCTGACAGTAGACAGAGGCAACATTCAGTAAGATAGACCCAACAAAAGATCCTTGACTGCAACCACAGATATTCAGTTCCTATAAAGTATGAATTACAATAGAATGCATTTGTTTTTTTAACTTTTTTTAAAAATATGAGCAAGACATAACATAAATTTTGATGACTAAGAAATAATTTTAAGAGTAACAAGATTACAAAGAGAGTTTGTGTGATACACAAACTTAGAGGCGGCCCCCGTCAGAGTCGGATCCCTGTCATATCCACCTATTCGCAAGATGTTTCGGATGTTCCTTCTAAGTTGAAAATAATTGACTTCTCGCTGGACGACGGAGGATGGCGAGCAGGGTAGAAACCTGCCTTATCTTGATGTTTGCGCACTAGACTTTACTTCGGATTTATCGTTGGTCCCTGGCTCAATTCCTGTATCCTTAAACTATCGCAATATTTCTGAAAGAACAGTAAAGGTTAAATCATATTTTCAAAAGCCTTTAGTGTTTTTTTTATCTAACCGTGACGGACAGACCAACCAACAGACAAAACGCAAAAAAAATATGCTTCTTTCATTCTAATGGGGGCACTAAACAATTTTTTTTTTAATAATCTGATTTTTAAAAAAATTTAAGAAATTAGTTTAGAATCATGTCATTGCCGGGCTTTACGCTAGTACATGAAAGTCGCTGCTAAAAGTTCATTTTAAAAAATGTGCATGATATCTACATGCCAAGAGCATTTCTTATAGTAACATTTCCTCCCTTACATTTAAGTAATTGTTTCAGAATTGGTGTTTTGTTATTAAAAAATCGCTTGCATAATTAATTTTATAAATTAAACGGTTCGCTTTTAGAAAACTAAAAGTAGCCGTTGCACCTAAACATTTCAAGCCGCATTTAATGGTGAAAAAATATTTTTTGTATCTCTTCTAGTTTTGGCACCCTGAGTGTGACAGATGGACATTTTGCACAAACCTAATAGCGGCTTTTCCCCTTACGGGGGCCGCTAAAAAAATTGTAGATAACCTACTCGCAGTCTTCCCTGAGATTGCCTGAAAAAATTATGCAGTCCAGCAAGAGAGACATCATTTCCTTGACACTTGACCATAGCCAATGAGAGTGGTCGGTGGAGAGCGATCGTAGACAAAGATAGGTCTGTCATGGCACATCTAGGCTTCACTGTTATGTACCTCCCTATTATCAGAAATTGGACCATAAGCTGTTGCATGTAATTCCAAAAGAGATATTCTAATCTTATTAAACCAAAAGCTCCAGGGATATTGCAAAATACATTGTTTTTAAATGTTTTATGAGAAGAAAAACTATTTTATATTCATAGCATTCTAGTCTTGTTTGTTTCAAAACTGGACATAATCTAGCATATTTAATAGTTGTCAGAAGATAATTTAACACTTTATTTAGGGAGAGTGGGTTGAGGAAAAAAAAAAAAGATGTAATAATATAAGAGAAAAAAAATGTTACCAAGTGAAATACTTATTTTAGTTCTTAAATGAGTTTTCAGACTAGTTTATAAGTTTTAAATCAAGATAGAATGTAAAATACTTTTTTTACAAAAACAAAGTTTATACAAAAGTGTAATTGTATCAATTAATTTGGATCAATCAAGTAATTAGATTTTTTGTACTAGATCAAGACCAACAACAATAAATGGTACCCCGTCAAAAGTCAAAATAGCGTGGACAAAATAGCACGGACAAAATAGAGCAGAAAAAATATATTTCAGTCATTTTGAAAGAAATACTTTAGATATCATTAAATAAGATAAGAGCCAATATATTTTTTTTTTGGTTTAATGTTATCGTAATTTTTCAGTCATTTTGAAGGAAACACTTAAGATAAACATAAAAAAAAATCATAATAAGGTAAAATGAATAATTTCAAAATACAGCATTTATTTATATTATAAGATGGAATTGATAACTGACAAGTCTGGTTGCAGGGAATACTGTGGTAACTGCATTTTGACTTGCCTTCTCAAAATCTAACATCACACTCTGCGGAGCAAGAGTTGGTCTTAGTTTCAGCAGGACATTACTTACTAATAATCCGTTAATTTTATACACATCATTTTATACACCTTGCGCTATTTTGTCTTGCGCTATTTTGTCGGGAAATTTCGCGCTATTTTGTAAGCGCTATTTTGACGGGTCACCACAATAAATATGTGTGATTAAAAATATTTTAACCAATTATTTTTGTTTATCGTTATTTCATACTTCTAGCTATCTCAGTACAATATGATCCTGTACTTATCTGGACCACATTGAAAAATCAGGGGTGAGGAAAGAAAGAGATGTTAATTTTACCATAAGCCATAATCTCTTTTAAAAGCGAAAGAAAGGAGAAAGGGGGTGGGAATGACTAGAATTGAACTCATGGCTTGAACCCACCCTGCTAGTGAGGTGCTTTTGAAAATAAAAAAGATTGTATAGTTATCAATTGATTGTTTGAAACTTATTTAAACTGGGGATCTATAAAGGGGACTAATCCAGCTTATATCAACAATTCAGTCCAATACATTTTCTTTATTTTGTTCAAGATACCAAACAAAATAATTAATTACCAATAGTTTATTAACTAATCAGTTAATTTTTTTTTATATTAATTCTTGTGTTGTCTGGTAAAAGAAACAATTGTGAAAAATTTCAGCTTGACCCGAGAATGGGAGAAATTTCTTTGCTTTAATTGTTGAGATGTATTTGATCTATTTAGCTACAAAAAAAATCTTTTAACAATACTGTTCTTAAATCTTTCTCTCCTAATTGATAATACCAATGTTGATTTGACCCCATTAAAATTAAATTAATTTTTGGTTTTATGAACATTAATTTGTTTTGTGTAAAAAAAAAACATGCAATCCTCTTTAATTCTATACTAAATATAACATAAAATTTTCTCAAAACAAACAAAAATGTCATTGGAGTTTAATTAAAACAGGATAGTGAAATACAAATGAGCAAAATGAGTAATTCTATTGGCACATGGAAAATAATTACGGAGAGAAAGAGTTAATAGATGTTAAATCCAGGTCACAAAACAAGCAAGATAGAACAAGAAATAAAAACAAATGTTATACACATAGACATACAGAGAGTTTCATCATTGGCCAGTCTGCAATAATAACGACAGGTCAGCATCAGGCTCTTGAGGTCTCCCTGTGTCAGAAAAGCAAAGACGTAGATCCAGATCTCATCTGGTAAACATTGCCACATTGACACTTCCCCCTCTGCAAGGCGAGGAGTCTGGAAAAAAAAAACAACACTTCATATCGTTAGTCTAAGCCTTTTCCTTCATCACTTATTTATGTAAAATAAAAATGTTCTAGCTACTCAGCTATAGATCTGCCACATCATTAAAAAATTCCTCAGTGAACAATGTTAAGGGGACCACAAAGAATTTTTTAGACAAATCTTTATCCTACTAGTACCAGAGGATGTAATTGGTTGATTTTTTACAATAATAATAATAGTAATAATATAATGATATAAAAATTTCAAAAAGCAAAAGTAACCCGAGGCTATCACATAGCCCTTAATGTCTGTAATTTCTCATAAATTAAAAGACAGTCGTTTAAAGAAAATATTTAAACTCTATTCTCCAACCTGCATGCTGGAAGAGGAAAAA
>JADKLZ010001483.1:22967807-22978816 GCA_021533235.1 Biomphalaria straminea
GAAATGGCCAAGTGATGTGTCCTCGAAAAGTGAAATGGCCAAGTGAGTTGAGCATCCCTGAGCTACGAGATAGAAATTCCAAGTTTGCATGTGGAGAGTGCTATTGAGAAAAATACAGCACACCGCTGACTCATCAAACACAAATGAAAACATCAATGTATCAACCTCGTGCGACATCTCGATGTTTGCACCTTTCCTCCCGGTGTAACCATCATTAAAAAAAAAAGTGTAGCTTTTTATCATTCGCAATAAAAACATGTTAACTTCTGTACGATAATGTGGGGGATGCCGCCCCTGGGGCATAAGAGTCACTCGTGAGCATCAATCCGTTTTAATTAAACACAGTAATCTACACTAGGATGACGTGTCTGCAACATCCGCCCCCTTATTTTTTTCCCTATCCTGCAGGTGATATTTCATGTCTGCTGTGTAAATAACACGGGCCAGTCCAGTTGTCCTACATTTTATTCTCTGTCAGCCTGTTTACTAAAGGACTTAAGTCACGCTTAACGATAGCGTATTATGTGACACAAGGTTAATGGAACTTTGTGTGAGAATCGTTGTAGAAGCGAGCCCTCACATTATAAATGAGAGTAGGGGCTAGTAACTTATTTTTGAGGTGAGGTTTAGTTTTACAGGATTATTGGGAAGCCTGAACAAAGAGAAACATCCTTAGAGAGACAGAGAGAGAGAAAGAGAGAGACAAGTGACAAAGACTGAGACACTAGAAGGAGAAGGCTAAAGAAACATATGCATTAAACACGTCCATGTTACACACGTTTTGAAACGGAGAGAGAGAGAGAGAGAGAGAGTTTGTAAAATATTTGACGTTTCGGATGTTCCTTCAGAGTTCAAGATAATCTACTTCCTAGTCTAAACTTCCCGCTGAATGACGTGGGGTAGTGGGATGCAGCGGGCAGGGTTTGAACCCGGGACTATCGAAACCACCGAACGACAGTCCAGCGCGCATACCGCAAACACCAGGCAGTCATCTTGTAAATAAATATATATATATATAAAACAAGGTTACAAAGACAGTTTTTGTGGAAACACAATCTTAAAATCGGCCCCCGAAGTGGTCCACCCAGCAGGTAAAAAGGTAGGCTTCAAGATTTTCAGAAAAAAATATCATAATGAAATTCTATCAAAGTCAAATAACAGAGAAGAATGGAGAAAGAATGTTGACAGATCTTGTGTGATGTCCAACGGTCCAGCAGACCAACGGATAGGTGAAAGTATGGATGGCTGCCTGGTCTAGGGGTTTGCACGCTGGACTTTCGTTTCGATTTATCGATAGTCCCGGGTTCAAACCCTGCCCGCTCCCATCCCCCGTCGTCCTGCGGGAGATTTGGACTAGGAAATAACTATCTTCAACTCTGAAGGAATTTCCGAAACATGTAAAACATTTTACAAAACAAACAAAACATTTTTACAAAACAAGTAAGATTGGAGTTAGATGTTAATCTGGCTTAACTGATGCCATAAAATGATTATCTAATTGATCTAATTGTTTTGTAAAGGGTCAATCTCTTATTCAAAGCTTCATGAACAAAATAATTCGTAAAAAATTAATTACTTTAGTTAAGTGTCTTCTATGATGTGGAAGTACAGCAGCTCACGTGATAATAAGAAAAACTACTTATTAATTATTGTTTTAAAGTGTGTGCCACTTATATGCATATTAAATAGATTTTTTCTCTTAAAAAAATAAAACTATATATTTTTTCGTCAACTTAGTTGTTTGTATCTAAAACAGTTTGCATAAATGTGTTAAAAATATGGTACAGTCATCTTCGTAACTATATAGCCTCCTTTGTTTGTTACTAGTAATGTAAATGTTTGCAAAAATGGTGTATTTTTATGAAAAAACTGATGGCATTGTTGATTTAAAAAATATTTTTGTTTCTATTTCAGAAAAGAAAAAAGTAGTCGATGCATCCGAACTTTGAATGGACTAAAATTTCATGATGTTGAATTTTCTTTTCTAGTTTACGAAACCTAAACGGGACGGACGGACAGACAGAAAACTAAAACTAAAAGCGTCTATTCCCCTTTAGGGACTTGCAAAAAAATCCCAGTTTTAACCAAGGATCGAACCTGTGACACTGTTGGTTCGAAAAGCCAAGCGCTTTACCAGTCAGTTCAGCTCTTCCAGTATAATGTACAGTTTTAAAAGACTTGGCATTCTTGGTGTCGGATTTTCAATATCTTATCTAGTATACGAGACCTAAAGGGTCGGACGGACGGACAGACAGACCACACAAAATAAACCTGTCTATTTTCCTTTTTGTGGGCCGCTAAAAAAGTTAATTTAAAGATTTAAAAAAACGTATCGAGGTAGAGAAATGAAAGAGAATGTACTCTATGTAGGAAAATACAAAAGAGAGTTATATAAAATAAAAGAGAAATGGAAGAAGAGAGAAGATAGGTTGAGTGGAGAAGGAGAGCAAAATGGGTTAAAAATATTTTTAAAAAGTCCAACAAAAAATAAGCCATATGAAAGAGACAGAGAGGGAGTTAAAGAAAATTTATATATAGTTATAGAAAAGATGAAACAGGTTGAGAAAGAAAGCTGTAATGTATTGTACAAAATTAAAGAATATATAAACACAAAGAGCCAGAGAGAGAGAGAGAGAGAGAGAGAGAGAGAGATACCTAAGATGCTATATATTTCGATCTGGTCACCACACGCAGGGCGACACGCAAGGGAACGTACCGCGGTGGCTTAGAGTTTAACTTTATTTTTTTTTAATATTCTTTCTTTTCGACATTCTAGTCTAGGTCCGACTAGTTCTAACAGCTAGCCCTCAGGCAGGTGGACTTGTAATTTACAACTAACCATCATCTAGGTAAGGGCACTTACTCTCGTGTTATCTGTGTCTCATCAACTTGACAGTTATCTACTCCTTACTACTTGTAATCCGTTATAATTTAAAAACTTCAAAACTTTTTTTTTGGTAAGTTTTAGAGAGAAAAATTGGACACAAAATTGTCAAGTGACATCTGCTTGTTGTATTAATGACCATGGTCCATTCGAGTTTAATTGCTAATGATTTGATCGGACATAGTTTTTATTCTATCACATGGAATTGCAATTCGAAATAAGTAAGCAGATAGGCATGATAATAGCAAATGTATAGAGTGAGTCCGTTCATAAACACGTTGATAATTATCTACGCTCTTTCTTTATTACATCTTTATCTCTCCTGAGCTGCGTTGAGAAAGTTGTTTGTAAATTTAAAAAGAAATGGTGAAATTTGTCCAAATAATGTTATTGTATGAAACTGTAAATGCATTCGAAGGAGATCAATATGCAAATAACATCTATTAAGTTTAAGTTTAATCAAGAAAAACATAGTTTTTTTTTTTTTTTTTTTTTTTTATTTCTCTTAATACGTAATAAATGTTAAATTAAAAAAAAACAACATATTTTACCCCTTCCCATTTATTTCTTTGTATACTTTGAAAAAGTATAAGTGTCAAACTAGAGTTTTTCCAGTGTGGCCAACGAGCTAGTTATTATTATCCCAGATATATATATATATTGTGTGTACTTTATTTTATGTCTATAAATTGTGTTTAAGCTCTAAGACTGAGGATCATGCAATTTTGAGTGTTTTCATAATTTAGAAATCATAATTCAATAGTAGATATATATACATGTGTTTTACGAATTTATGTAAAAAATGCTTTTAAAACACAAATTAGAAGAGTAATTTTATTAAAAATGAAATCAATGGACATTCTTTTGTATTTTTAAGGGTCAAAGTAAAAAACTATAAATGCAAAGTGTATTTCCTAAAATTAGATCTAGAGCTAAATCCTTTCGATCTTTTCTCATGTCAACACTGTAAACAAAGCCTAGATCCATAAAATAGTATAGCTGTAATAGAGTTGGTCAACTTTAATTTTTTTAGGGTATTAAGTTTGTTTTAGGGCTACAATACATACACACAGGTCTAAGTTAGTACCCAAGGAACATTTCTGTCAAGTTGTGTCAAGATCGGTGAAACGGTTTTGATTTCTATACGGGGACATACATACATACATACGCCTTACATTCAACTTTATAGTATAGATAGAAAAATTGATATGAGATAAAATAAATGTACAAGACTTTAGTACTAATATATATATATATATATTTACAAAATCAAACATTGTAACTCACTACAATAACACAACCTTTCAGTCTCACGTTCTGGAGTCATCTGTCCAACATAAGATCGCTGACGACAATGCCATCATTCAGAACCAATCGCTAGATTCTTCCCTCCGTCACCATAGAAACACACACACACACACATGCGCACTCCATAACCACAACCTTAGCCTTGGACGAGAAACCTGGTCTATTCTATGTGCAAGTTCTTCTGCCTTGGAAATCCAGGCCTGGTCCCTATATAACCTTCAACCCTGGAAAGAGGTTTGTGGTCCCAGTTTAAATTTTGAGGAACGAGGGCTGTGGTCTATGTATAACAATCACCTTGCATAGAAGACCTTGACCCTATTTCACTTTAAACCCCAGAGGGCCCTGATCCGTGTATCACAGCCAACCTCAGAAAAGGGGCCCTGATCCGTGTATATCACAGCCAACCTCAGAAAAAGGGCCCTGGTCCGTGTATATCACAGCCAACCTCAGAAAAAGGGCCCTGGTCCGTGTATATCACAGCCAACCTCAGAAAAAGGGCCCTTGTCTATGAATCGCATTTTATGTTTTATATAACGTATTCTACTCGGTGACGGGTAGCGAGAGTCCACTGAGTTGAGAGCAACCACTTGAAGGCATGTAGCTACTAAGTGACACTTAAACTTAAACATATGGTAGCAGATAGCGGAAGGGCAGCACCGAATGAGAAGGTTGCAAGAAATTACAGTGACAACCAAGAATTTTTAAGTGGCAAGTAACTTTCGGATAGCTTTTTATGTAGCACTCTTTAGATAGCTAGTAGCAAATAAAAGTGTAGCGATAAACCATTAAATACTTCTTAAAAGCTATCTTAGAAGCTTAGAACAATAATAGCAAAGACTTAGGGTTAGGGTTAAGGTTAGAGAAAAAATACTTTCGGGTTCACAAACTTAGGCCTACGTTGTTTAAAATTCGACATTTCAGATTGATGTTAAACTGTAAGATTAATGAAATATCCAGACATTACATTTACATCAATAGTTGTGTTGTTGTTTTTTTTTTCAAATTCAAAATATTAACTTTTAACCATCCGTCCGCATCATTTTTTTTTATTAATTTTTTATTAGGTATGATTTTTCAATGTTACAAAAACGTTTATATCTACTGTAGGCGTTGTAAATGATTTAGTGGTTCGTCTGATTTGTTTCTTCTTGTAGAAAAAAAAAAAATCTTGCCCATGACGTCATTCGATGCATCATTCCGATCGGACAATCAGGGTTCAACAAAAAGAGAATAGTTATCAAAGAGAAACAAAGCAACAGACACTTTAATTAACCCTTAAAACACGTGTTGTAGTTTAGCTTCTAAACGTCAGAATTTTAATTCCCATTTTGTAAGCACTCATTCTAAAACAGCACAGCACTTTAAGGGTTAAACACCGGCGTGGTGTTGTTAGAAACAGGGAAACGCAAAACAAGAAACAAATATCAAGCGAATACGTGAAGAAATATTTTCACCCTATCATTAAGACATTTTTTTTTCAAATGATAAAATGGAAATTTCGCAAGTACATGCCAATCACTGATGCTTGGGAAATTAAATTGTAACTGATTACAAAGACTGGCTAGTACTGGCCATCAGAGTGTTGAAAAGTGCACAGATTTTTTTACTTGGCAGCAAGTGTTGGTCTTTTTTAGACAAGCAGATCATTTCAGATCATTCTTCTGCTAATGGACGACTTGCCATCACGTTTGGGAATAACGGAAGACAGGTTAATTTCTGAGTACCAATGCACTACAAAAAGTAGTTCTCAAACTACTCCTCGCGGGTGGGATCCGGTCCGTAACTCAATGTTATCCGGCCTTTATTCGTATGTGTGCATTTGCATGTTTGCGCTGTTTCGACGTTGGTAATTAGTTTATCATGGAGCTCGATTGTAATTATGACATTTTTTTACAAAAGCTTCTATCAATTCAGTCTGTCTGTCTGTCTGGTAAAAAAGTGTACGCGTTATTTCTCCAACACCCATTCTCGGAACAAGCTGAAACTTCCCACAATTATTCATCGACATAGACAAGACATGATTAGACAATTAACTACGAGTAATTCATTATTTTGTTTCATAGCAACAAGGGAAACTAATATTCACAGACATGGCTAAATTTGTTGGCATTCTTCGATCATGCTGATATGTTAAACAATTATTTATTTTACCTAGTAAAACACGAATCAGTAAGGAAAAATACTAAATCAGTCAACTAATTTATTGGTACTTAATTATTTTGGTTGATATTGAAGAAGGGAAATAGCTTGCACATTATTGCTAGATATAGATTTAAGGGATGGAGTTCTTCCCTTTTAGATAAGCGTTGTTGTTTTTTTTTTCTTTAAAGCATATATAACGGCCCCCTAAGGGGGAAAAGACGCTACTATATTTGTGTGGTCTGTCTTTCCATCCGTCTGTCTCGTTTAGCTCTCGTAAACTAGAAAAGATATTGAAACTCCGACATCATGATATTTTAGAAGTTCTGATACTACTTTTTTTCTTTCTGAAAGCCAAAAATTTATTGTTTAAATCAACTATGCAAGCCTTTTTTTTTAATACACAATTTTTACAATTATTCACTATTAATAGTAACAAATACGGGAGTCTACCTAGTAAGGAGATGACCGCTTACCGTATTTTATTATATGAATTGCAACAAGAGCAAATTATATAACACACTTGACTAAAGGATTTAACTTAACGGAAATATTGTTGGTTTTCTTGAGACTTTGAATAAGCGATTGACCCTTTACAAAACATTTATATTAATTTACATAAACATTATATAACATCAGTTAGGCCAGATTCACTTCTAGCTTCACCTTCACTTTCACCTATCACTCGGTCTGAGGAGGGCCGTTGGGGCACCACACAGGATCTGTTCACCTTCTTTCTCCATTCTTCTCTGTCATTTGCCTTTGATAAAATTTCAATATTATATTCTTTCTAAAAATAATGAAACCTGTCTTTTTACCTGCCTTGGTGGACCACTTCGGATCTATTTTGAGTTTGTGTTTCCGCACAAAACTGTCTTTGTATTTTGCTTTATTTTTTTCAAATCTCCTCGTTTTTGATAAGGGTAAGGGTAATATAGAAGATCCTTCTATAGCATCTCCATCCTATTGCTAGGATCTTCCTCTCTAGTTCTGCAGATCGCGTCCAAGAATCATTAGCATACAAGAATTTGGCTATGACCAGGGAGCGCTTCAGTTTAATTAAGGCTTTGTCTTTGTCTTTCTATTTGGTTTTCAGGTTTGTAAGTGGTTCTGTGGATTGTGCAATTCTGGCCAGTAAATCAAGGAACCAATGAAACAAACAGAACCAATGGAACCAAACTAATGATTTTTGTTTATTAAAAAAAGGTAATTGACAAACATATATTGAAAAAACATAGCGTATCAAGTGGCAATCACGAAGCTGTGAAGAAATATTTAAAAACTATTTGTTTCATACAAAAAAGACATAAATAGACAAAGACGCGTCTATAAAAAACACTGTCTCGGTTTAAAATGAATTGAAATAATATTTTTATTGAAAGTTTTATGAAGCATATTTGAGTTGACATATAATGCTACATTTTTCTTAAGGTCAGTGAATGGCTTCTAGGAAAGTTTTCACTATGTTTGTCTTTTTTTCCCCACTTTACTTAAGCATTCTGTTCATTTTTTTGTGGTTTTATTCGTTTCCTTTGTTTGTTTGTTTTTTTGCCAAAAAAATATACATATATAAACAGAAAAGAAATAGATTATTTATAGAGTTTGTTAGTTAATGTATATTTCAGTATAAATATATGTTTATATGAATTATTGTATGGATGTATATTTTTAAATACTAATGTATGCATTTAACAATCAATCAATGAATCAAGCAATCTATCTATCTATCTATTAAACTAGTTCGTAACTAGATAATTCTATCTATATTTCTTTCTTTCTTCCATAGTGTCTCTCTGTATGTCAAATCAATCAATTAAACTGTGTCTGTATTAACTCTCATTATCGATTATCTATCAGATTACCTGTTTTTTAAACTGCCTGGTTTTACTGTTCGTCTGTTCGTTTGGTGAGCTGTCGCTTAGTCCGTCAATGAAAACTTTTGTGTCCCGTAGTGTTCGAGTCAATGCTTACACAGTGCTGTAAGCAGGATTTTTTTTTTACACCTATGCTTCTATAAACTTCGAGTTTCTACACAGAAACGTTAAGAATCTCAGGGATATATAATTAGATTCAGGTACACAGTCATGCTGGTACTCAATGCCGAAGTCGCCATTATCCATCCCTGGGACAACAGGAAATGATTTTTTTTTCAGTGAGCTGGGAGCGCTAAACCCAAAGTCCTGTCAGTTCCACAGTGGCAGCGTCCACTACTACAATTGGATTGTGCCATAATTGTAACACATAACCTCTGGTGCTGCGTCAGCTCGCTACAAGAGGTCAAAAGCCGCGCTAACTATTAGGGAATTTCTTCAAATTCCTATTGTATAACCGCCACATTTTAGTGTAGAGATCACAACTCTGATGGAGCAACGTGACGGACTTGTTGGACTGGGCTACCAGGTCCATGTTGCTACCTCACGCTGAGTGAGATAAAAAAAAAAAGTTCAACCAGGGGGTAGCCCAAAGGAGACTGTGTTTGCCACCCATCATTGGCCTATCTAGGTTCCAAAAAATTAGATTTCTGTGTTTGTGACATTTAAGTAGGGAGACAACATTATCTCGAGGTTTATTTAATTCATAATTTTCAAGTTTTAATGTTTATTATTTAATTTAGTTTATACAGTGTTTATATTGTTTGAAAAGTAAATATATATACCGTGCTTTTTTTGTGACGGTACGCAGCAGTACGGCATACCGGCACCTTTTTCAATAAGGATAAAAAAAACTTTCATTTCTTGTATTTTAACCTTTATTATTAATTTATTAGTAGATGAATGTATATGTATATATATATATATATATATATATATATATAGTTTCAATCATAAAGACTTAAACAAAATCCTACTCCCAAGTGTCTTTTGAGATCTCATCATTTGTGGAATCTTTTTAAAAAAATAATATAACGCATGCAAAGTTTCTATCTTTTATTAGAACTCGTTACGAAATCGAACAATTTGTTCATTAAAACGCATATATCACATACCGCACGAAGTAGATGAATATCAGTTTTATTTCGATACCAGGTAAGGTTGGAAATGTCAGATTGATAGTGATCCCAATACTAAATTACACTTTCGCAAGCTTTAGGAAACTGCCGTTGGAAATGATATGCACATTTTAACATTATAAAACCAAGCTCCTTGTTAAGGTGTATGTGTGTATATAGTGATGTAATACACGTATTGTGTTGAGTAAGACGCTATTACATGTACCCGTGAGCAGACGAAGACGGAACCAAATGTGAATATTGTGTGGCGAGGCAAAGTAGATTTAAGTCTTCTTCTTCTTCGTTCTCATGTTACATGTCGCAGGGTTCTGAGCAGTAATCCTAAAGCTGAGATCAACTGCGAGTGGTTTCAAGATCAGGTAGTTCTCCGTATAGTTTTTCCTCAATAGGAGTATTTTGGGACCAGAGTCTTGTTCGGGCCTATTGGTATAGTATGCAGCTTTAAAAGACATTGTCAGCATTCTCAAGTGAAGGGCAAGTTTCGTTCGTCCCGACTTTAAGCTTCCGTTATTTCAGAGATATTTTGAACAAACCCTTATATGCATTATGTGTGTTTGGTCTATCTCTGCTCTGTGATTAAAAGCCCATAGTTGTCTACTATTACATATAAAACTTTTTTTCTTCGTTATAAAAAGGATTTCAAACTTATTTCAATTAATTCGCGAGTTAACTTATACGTTTCCAAGTCAGATTCTCTTCCTGGAGCTACATCACAATGAACTCTTCAACCCTCTTATCAATTCTGTTATTTTTTTTTCCACTTATGTTAATAATCCTTTATATTGAAAACTAGTATAGATGAAAGGTTGAGGTTTCAAGAAAGGCAAGTGCTGTTCTTAGAAAGTAGGCCAGTTCCTCGTTTTGAATACTGAACGGTTCTGTGTCATGTCATTATCGAGCATTGATTTACTGGCATCCCACAATGCGCTGTTCTTGTCTACATCCCCATCTGAAAGTGCGTTGTGTTTATTTAAAACTTTTCTGTGACGGTCTAAATCTATGGCGATCTTCGATAGATGAGCTAACAATGATGCACTTGGCAACGTAAATTGTCCTTACTTTGTAATGCCCTTTTTGTGCAAATCAACAGTGAAAAGTGAGTTATCTTTAAATACAGATAGAAACAAAGTCATTTTAAAATGTAGGATAATAATTTAATCTTTGATTTATTTTTCTTAAAATACTTTGAATTCCTTTCTGCACAAACCTTTCATCGTGTGTAAAACTAATACAATCAATTATGGGTTCTGGGGCGAACTGGTTGTCAAAATTGGTCCTTGCATTACCATACTGGCTTGCTACATATTGTGCATGTATCGGCTCCTGTCCTAAAGTTTGATACTGCAATTCAAACAGAAAACATGCATATAAACGTGTTTACCTATAGGATGTTATTTCTACATTTAAATAAAAATTTGAATCTTAGAGGCTTAATGAATTCTCAATATTTTAAAACATCTACCGTACATTCCAACAATATTCATTTGAGTAAAATCATTTAGTGCTTGCTTTTAAAACTATTTGATAAAGATTTGTCATCAAGATAAGAAGGTCTGGAACTTTTACGGAAGTTAATATCATTGATAGTGATTCGTTCGGCAACCGCACCTGCCCATTGGGTATCGGGCCACCCAGATCGGGCCACATCGATATTTTTTGGTCCTAATA
>JADKLZ010001483.1:23011594-23040322 GCA_021533235.1 Biomphalaria straminea
CCCCACTTAGTCAAAAAAATTGTGCCACACTAAAGACCTTCCCCCCCTTCACACTTAGTCAAAAAAATTGTGCCACACTAAAGACCTTCCCCCACATAAGTTAAAGCATGTATGACATGAGATACAATTTGCTTGACACCTAAAGTAACGTCGTGGAACACAGTTAATTTTAGGTAACACAGGAAGCTACGACTGAGTGACACAGGAAGTTAGGTTTGTGTGACACAGGAAGTTAGGTTTGAGTGGCGCAGGAAGCTAAGTTTGAGTGGCACAGAAAGCTAAGTTTGTGTGGCACAGGAAGCTAAGTTTGAGTGGCACAGGAAGCTAAGTTTGTGTGGCACAGGAAGCTAAGTTTGAGTGGCACAGGAAGCTAAGTTTGTGTGGCACAGGAAGCTACGTTTGTGTGGCATAGGAAGCTAAGCTTGTGTGGCACAGGAAGCTAAGTTTGAGTGGCACAGGAAGCTAGGTATGAGTGGCACAGAAAGCTAAGTTTGTGTGACGCAGGAAGCTAAGTTTGTGTGACACAGGAAGCTAAGTTTGAGTGACACAGGAAGCTAAGTTTGAGTGGCACAGGAAGCTAAGTTTGAGTGGCACAGGAATTTAATTTTGTGTGACACAGGAAGTTAAGTTTGTGTGACACAGGAAGTTAATTTTGTGTGACACAGTAAGTTAAGTTTGAGTGACACAGGAAGTTACGTTTAAGTGGCACAGGAAGTTAAGTTTGAATGACACAGGAGTGACACAGGAAGCTAGGTTTGTGTTACATATTAAGTAAAAAAAAAGTCTGTATTAAAATAAAATTAATAAAAAAAAAACATCACTTGTAAGACCTGATTCCTAAAGTCCAGCCAATGCCAGCCACCTCCCTTACCTCATACACATTCTGAAAGCCTCGCTGTCTATCTTGGAGCAGACGTGTCTCTGCATGCGATGAACATCCATCCAGATCTCCACGTCTTGGAAGGTGATGTGAAAACACTGTTGTGTCACATGGCGGCACAGGTCGTCCTGGAAGTTGATGCTCTCACGGAGCTCCTGCAGGAAGTCCAGTGAGAAGCACACCTCGTCGACAATGTACTTGATGGTCAAGAAAGGGCAAGCATTCCTAGATCAATCAATCAAGATGTACTCGTGAATAAACTAACACATGCGTGGTCGAGAGACTAAGTACGATTGAACATGGCCTGGGTTGGCTGCCTATGAAGTGGGCTCGAGGTTCGACACCCCGACTCGAGAAGATTTGTGTTTACTTAGCGTCTAAAGGCAGCATGGAAAACCTTATTCCAGATATCACCTTTCTCCCACCGGTCCACAAATGAGATTGGATCAAAGCGCTCTAAGCATGCTATAAGCCTTAAAGTAACGCTATATGAAATATATATATTGCCAAGGGGGAACGCGGAAGGGGTGTATGACTTCAGTTAAGTATTTCGTCGCTAGGGCAAGACCCTGCATTGCCTCTTCCTCCAGTCTTCAACTATTACTTTTTAAGTCTCAAATATATCCTGTTATGTCACGATCAGGAATTAATTATTTGTTCCGGAAATAAGGGAAGTTTTGACTTAATGACAATGACGTGACTAGTAAAAATAAGAATAGGTTTTAGAGACAGAACGAAATATCAGTCGACGTAGACAGGCTACTGCCAGGGCGATAGAGAGTTTACAAACTTAAAGTATTAGCTGACATTTGATGGTTTCCTTCATTGATATTGTTGTAGCTCTGCTTCCGCACCACAATAATGGTGCGCATTTGTGCACTACAAAACACTACTAGGAAGACATACTTAGACAGGAAAAAGTAATTTTGGGATAAATCGGGCTGGAGTGTTATTGTCTTGACTCGAGAACGTCCTCTATGACATGAACTGTGTTGAGGACCTGGGGCGGCACTGAGAAGTAAGTCGGTGGTCTGTAGTGATGGTTAAGTAGCAAGGATGAGGCAGTAGAAGAGTTTTATGAGCAATTACAGGAAATGGTCAATAAGGTCCCGAAAAAGGACATCATTGTGGTACAAGGAGACTGGAATGCCAAAGTAGGAAGCGACTACTACCAAACATGGAAAGGCACATGTGGAAGATACAGTAACCACACAACTAATGAACGAGGTCAGCGCTTACTAGAATTTGCGGAATACAACAATCTCGTACTGCCTAACACACTAGGATGCCACAAAAAATCGCGTATATCCACATGGCACAGTCCTAATGGAGAACACCACAACCAGATCGACTATATCATGGTGCAACAGCGTTTTAAGACAAGCATCCATACAGCCAAAACAAGAAGTTTTCCTGGAGCTGACATTGGAAGCGACCATGACCTTGTTATGATGACCTTCAAACTACACCTAAAAAAGGTAATAAAACAAGGACCTACCAGGATAAAATTTGACCTGGACAAGCTGAAAGACCCCAAAGTAGCCGCCATATTCGAGGCACAAATAGGAGGACGCTTTGCAGCCCTCAATATCCTGGACCCCAATGACCAGGATATCAACACACAAGTGGATATGCTAAACACAGCAGTCACAGAAACAGCCCGGGAAATACTAGGGAAGCTCCGCCCGCCCAAAAAACCCTGGGTAACAGAGGATATACTCCAACTCTGTGACGAAAGACGGGAGCTTAAAGGAAAAAAGTTGTCTGACCCAAAATATGACCTCGAATACAAAAGCGTCAACAAACGGATTAGAAAGGGAATGAAAGAAGCGAAGGAAAAGTGGATAGAGAACAAATGCAAAGAAATTGAACTGGGACTTAACAGGAATGACAGTAAAAAAGCGTACCAACTAGTGAAGGACCTCACTACCTCAAAGCATGGAAGAACCAACACAATACAAGACAAAAACAATAGGTGCCTAACTGAGGAAAAAGATGTGTTAAAAAGATGGACGGAATACTGTTCAGAACTGTATAACTTCGAAATCTCAGGAGATACAGAGATACTAAATGTCCCGGCAGTTTCCAACATGGACGACTATCCGATTCTTCGCTCGGAAGTAGCAGCAGCAGTAAAAGCCCTGAAAAAGGGAAAATCGGCCGGAGTTGACAACATTCCTGGTGAACTTCTACAAGCGGGAGGAGAAACCATGATAAACGCACTCTATACAATTTGCAACAAGATCTGGCAATCAGGAGAATGGCCCAAACCCTGGACCCAGTCACTCATCATCACTCTTCCAAAGAAAGGCAATTTACAACTATGTCAAAACTATCGCACCATCAGCCTCATAAGCCATCCCAGCAAAGTGCTGTTAAAAATTATATTAAATCGACTAAAACCAATAGCAGACAAAATCATATCTGAAGAACAGGCGGGTTTTAGACATGGTCGCAGCACAACAGAGCAAATCCTAAACCTCAGAATACTCTGTGAAAAATATATCCAACACCAAGAGAATCTTTACCATGTCTTTATTGATTTCAAGAAAGCTTTCGATCGAGTATAGCACGGGGCACTCTGGGCGACAATGGAAAAATATAACATTAACACAAACATAACCAAAGTTATCCAGAACCTATACAAGGATGCCACCAGTGCGGTGTACTTCAACAACAATATTGGGGAATGGTTCAAAACCACAGTTGGAGTAAGACAGGGCTGCCTCCTTTCACCAACACTCTTCAATATCTTCCCTGAAAGAATAATGGAAGATGCTCTCGAAGGATTTGAAGGTACTGTAAGCATTGGAGGAAGAAAAGTTACAAACTTGCGCTTCGCAGATGACATTGATGGCCTAGCAGGGACAGAAGACGAACTAGCCGACCTAGTGATGCGCATTGACAAGACTTCAGCAGCTTATGGCATGCAAATTAATGCAGAAAAAACCCAAATTATGACCAATAGTCAACAGGGCTTTACAAAGGCCATCAGTATTGGAGGCGAAAAGCTAACTAGCGTTAACAGCTTTAAATACCTCGGAGCTATTGTCTCGGATGAGGGAACAAAGCCCGAACTAATGGTTCGAATAGCACAGTCCACAGCGGCCCTTTCTAAACTCAAGTTGATATGGAAAGACAAGGGCTTATCCCTCGGCACCAAAATCAGACTGATGCGCTCCCTGGTCATGGCCACATTTCTGTATGCTTGTGAGTCTTGGACACTGACTGCAGAGCTAGAGAGGAGGATCCTAGCAATGGAAATGAGATGCTACAGAAGGATCCTAGGCATCACATTTAAAGACCGCATCACAAATCAAGAGATTAGAGACAGGGTTACTGCAGCGATCGGACCCCATGATGACCTGCTAAATACTGTGAAGAAACGAAAGCTCAAAATGTATGGCCATGTAACAAGATCTTCGGGACTCGCAAAGACCATCCTCCAGGGAACAGTACCAGGAAAAAGAAGAAGAGGCAGACAGAAAAAGCGGTGGGAAGACAACATCAAAGAATGGACAGGTCTACCATTGAAAGAGGTTTTAAACAGGGCAAAGGATAGAGAGGAATGGAGAAAGATGGTCCACAAGTCTTGCCCGGCGCCCCAACGGTCCACCAGACTAAGGGATAGGTAACAGGTAACAGGTAAGTAGCAAGTAGGACATTCTGGGACTTTTATAGTTGAAGACCAAGCCTGTTAGTCTTGTAGTATAATAAATACCAAGTTTATAGTTACTGGCCTTTCGTTGAGTGCCTACCTAAGTTATTGCAATTTTAAACTTGGACATTTAGTATCAGCGTCGACTAGCTTATCCTAGTAGTTCGACCTTTCGCCTGTGTTATTGGATTACGTATTACTTTAAGTGCAACCTCTACTTGGTTTATTTGCACTAGACACTGCGGTATTGCCTGACACCTGATGACTGCAAGAATTATGTATCCTTTTTAAAAAAGAAAATATTTTATATTCTTTAATCTGAAATCATCTTGACAATACATGGGCATTCTTGAAGGTATCTGTTATTAGTTTTCAATGAAATTGAGCTAATGATTAATTTAAACATATGCTTAATTATGAGGCGCGGTGTCTGGGCAGGCCCAGTTCGAATCCTGGTTAGGACTGATTTTTAATTTTGGGATCTTTGTGCGAATCTGAGTCCACCCAGCTTTAATGGGTACCTGACACTAGTTGGAAAAAGTAACTTGCATATGACACCCTCGACTACGTGGTCCACAGAAATAGATGATCTTTACATCATCTACCTAATAGATCACAAAAAAATGGCCTGAAAGGGGAAGCTATACTTTCATTTTTAAAGAATTAACCACAAATCAAGTCGTTGTTAAGGGTACACTCGCTATACTGTTCTTATTATGCATAAATTGTATAGGATGAAAGTTATTTACTTATTATGAGTGACTCGAGCTAAGCTTACATAAGATTCCAACTACGACGCCAAATTTTTTTTTCTTTTGTATTTTAGAACCAGACAATGAGTGGATTGCTTTAAAACATTATTGAAGAGGTCTTACGTAATGAACCTGTTTAGATGTTCTAGAGTTAAGATACAATACTTTTATAGAATTCTTGGTTAGAAAACTTATCCGACACTGGATGGCTCTCCCAAAAGGGAGCTTTCAAGTCAGCATTGTTATCTGGTTCCGCATCACCAACAGAGTCACGTGATTACGCGCACCTCCCAGAGCCCGCCCACAATAAGACCTCTTCTATTTTGAGAGCCGGATAGCCAAAGTGAATATTAGACTGGTGCATCGCGATGGCGACGGATCGTGATTCGAGTCCTATTTAATCTATGTTTCAGCAAACCTTCTTCAACCTCGTCTCTCCTTGGTACCTTAGTGCTACTATTATTTTATCCTACATGTCGTTTCGTCAAACTTTGTTTCAGCACTATAAGCTTCAAACTCCATTTATAATTCTTACCTTAAGCATATTGCATTAGATTCTAGCTGGGAACACTCGATGGGTTCTATTCGAGCCAGGCATATCTTCAACGTGTTAATACAGATGTCCGATATTCCTACCATGTGGTCGAAGTTGAGAGTGCAGGCCACGACCTGGGCCTGGTCATATTCAGTTTCGTTGGAGCCGCCACTAAAAGATAAAGAATAGTTTAGCCTGAATTTTAAAAAAACACTAACAACACTTGAATTACTTGCACAAAAGAGTTTTCAAACAGCAAACTGTGTCACGTGGGTCTGGGTGGACGAGATGGGATTGTTAAGGTCCCAAGAACTTCTCGTGACTTGAAATAAGCAGCTCTTTGAAACACACCTTGTCAGTGGTGATGATAAAAAGGGAAGGATGTATCCGATCGCCTCAACCATTTACTGCTCAGAATATATGAAAATCGATCTCTCATTCCGCGAATCCTGCTCACTTTAATCAAAATATGCAGCGCAATCTAATTAGTCATCTCCTCCCCCCCCATCCGGGCTCACATAGGTCTCACCAGTAGTCACCAGCCACATGAGGAGGCAAAAAAAAACCAGTACAAAACCATCAGCCCCCTGGATGACAAAGTAGTCATCAAAGAACCACGATAGACGAACTATATATATATATATTTCTATACACTGCCTTCAATCAAAGGCTTCTGTCATTCGCAAAGTGACTAAAGATAAAGTAAAAAAAAAGGAAGTAAAGTTCCCCTTTCAGACCTTGTGGTCTATAGGGCAGATGGTGTAAAGGTCATCTGATTCTGTGGCCTACGGTTAACGAGGATGTCATGTGGCCAGCACAACGACCAACCGCCTTTACTTTTCCCCAACTAATGTCAGGTACCCTTTAGAGCTGGGTGAACTCAAGGACGCCAGAAAATCCCGAAATTAAAATCCTAGTCTTCACCAGGATTCGAACCCGGGACCCCCAGTACGGAAACCAAGCGCTTTACCGCTCAGCCACCGCGCCCTCGACTAAAGATAACCTCAATGAAATAAATGCCTGTGCATTAGCTTTGGTCGGCATGTTGTTACACACTAAACAGTTCAACCCTCTCCACGAAGCTGATGTGTCCAAAGAAAAGTGATGCACTGTTTGCTGAAAATTGTCTAAAGGTCTCCGAGTTACTGATGTTTCCTAAAGGCTGACTCAGGAAGTCTTATGCTTGAGTACAGAAGCAAGGCAGCAGAGGTTTGAATTCAGAGTTAATCTCCTCTTAGGTGGGTAGGCAGCCAATGCTTACAAGGCATTCCTGCCAAAACTTTACTAGTTTAGGTCAACTATTCACCTTGGACTATACTCCTGTAAGTGATAACAGTTCTGCCCAATATATGAGCAGAACGTCCTGAACATTGGGCTAATTGTCGGAGGCAATTTGAGACACTTTCCAGTGCAGGTTTTTGTTTTAGGAAGAGGATTGGTTATAACCATTACTACTTTGGCAATGACACTCTCATGGATCCACTGGCTACAATATACTATCTAAAATACACATACATGCAATACACTGTCTGAAAGACACTCAATACAATAGACTGTGTGAAACAGACTCCTTATATTAAACTCACTTCAGTCTTATAACAACATTACAAACCTTAATGCACAGATCTTGGTTTCAGCATCTTTCATGGCCATGCAAATGGTATCTCGAAAATACCTGTAGTGGAAGCGCTCCAACGTCTTGGCTTGTGAGGTTTTAAGGGCACAGCCCCAGATGATCTTACCTACTGGGCCCCCAGCAAGTATGACCTTAGACTTGTATTCATCGCTGGCACAAAAAGCTTCTAGGATATCGACGCTCTCTTTTTCAGTACAGTTTTTTCTTTCATAGAAAAAAAAAAACAGAACGCCAAAAGAATTAATTTAGAAACAAGTCAAACATATACAAAATGATTTTAACCAAAAAAAAACATAAAAAATAGTTTTAAAAAATGCATCACACGCAAGAGATACATGTTCGCATTTCACAAAAAGAAAAAAGAATTATAAATAAAAATTGTCATAGGTCAAGCCGGGTCTCCTCCAACCCATACTTTAGCACCCTCATCTCGATGAGCATACGTCTCTATCCATTAGGTCCAAGCTACTTTGTGTATTATTCATTGTTTTATTTTTTTATTGATACTTTATGAAAACATCTAGATCTAAACCTAGACTGCATATTTAGAACTCTTCTTCCAGAACTAGACTCTAGATGTAATATATACTACATTTACATAAAAATATAAGAAAAGCAGATATAATCACTCAATGAACTTTACCATAACTTTAAAATTATATAAACAACTCAGTTATATTAAAAAGTCTGTTATCGGTACACTACGGCTAAATTCGCCATGCTCTAATGGTTTTCCTAGAAATTTGGCAGTTGCTGTAAAGCAGCTGCATATTGTTGGTAAATCAAATTGCCAGTACAATTTAACCTTTATAGTCTTTCAAAGTTAAAAAAAAAGAAATAAGTTTAAACTTGGTTAGAGAATGAGATTTGCGGGACATGCTCTTTGACAAAATGATCTACGCATACCAAGAGTTGCGATGACATAGAGGCCAATACGATGAAACCGCAAACAGGGACGTCCTCGTATAACTTGGCGTCATACCTTCATGGAGGACCTCAGAGCAGTGGACACCAGATGGGAGGAGGCTTAAGACATTGCCAGTGACAGATCTTTATGGAGACAGCTTGCTGCCCAATGCGGCGAACAGCGCGGGAGACCAAAGTAAGTAAGTAAAGTTGAATGTTGGGTCCTGGAGCCGGAGGAATTCCAGCTACCGTCGCCTCAGCGTGGCGCCTCCGTGGAAACGTCCGCCTAGGGAAGTGGATAGGCTACGAACGGTAGCACACATAGCTCTCAGTGGGCTACCAAACGTATCCTCGAGAGAGGGTACATTACACTTGGTAGGGATTAAGAGAGGCTCGCTAACCAGTCCGAAACCCCCACCTATCCGTTCTCTAACGGGGGTCATACGGGTGGCGATGGACCCTTGTACGGGTTCGGTGGGACAGTATAGGCATATGGAGGGCTCCAGTGGGCTCGGCTTCCGGCCTCGCATGGGAGGGGGCACTCATGCGGGCTCAAGGAGCCGTGTCCTACGACCAAACGGGTGTGATTATTTGATCACCTAATTGCAGGCGGACTCCATACAGAGAGGTCGGTGAAGAGCCAATCCCTCATCCTGGCCATGAGATAAAAGCCTTTCTCAAGTCACATGGTTCATTAAAGGGACGAAGTCTCGAACTATTTTAGACATCTGACAAGACAAGGGTCCTGGAGCTACACTTAACACGTAACATACAATAATATAAATTAACTTTAGTGTATCTATAGCAGACAAATATGACGTTTTTTGTTTCAACAATAACAATAACTGTAACATCTTGGTAGTAACGTAAAGATAATTCACTTTGAAAGATAATGTTATGACCATAGACATAAATAAATAAATATAGACTGGCCAATAAGAGAGTTTTTATGAAACGAAAATTTGTGAATTGTAAAGGACCTCATTCACCAATTGTAAATAAACACACTTAGCCACGTCATAAAATTGATAAAATAATGAAAAATAAGTATTAATACGTATCACGTGACAGCCTTACGTATTGCGTAATTTGTATAGAACATAAAGAGAATGTGTTGTTTATTTACATTTGGTGAATGAGGTCCATTGTGTGTACTTTATTTTATGTCTATAAATTTTGTTTAATCTCTAAGACTTAACATGAGGGGGGCTCCCATATGAGTGTTTTTACATTAAAAATTAAGTATTACGCAAAATGGAGGCCCCCCTAAAAGAGGTCAGTCCCCACGGGCCCCAGAACGATGGAAAAGTTCTAGCTACGCCTCTGAATAAGAAGACTTCTATAGACAGCTAGTATTAGAGGACATTCGTCGGTTTCCTTATTGAGCATTAAAAGCGTTTGTTGTTTAAACGCCAGCGTGGACACTATTTATCGATTGTTGCCCTTTCGTCGGTGTTGCTGTTGAGTACGGCATTACCTCCCTTTTGAGTTTGTTTATAGTTCAAGTACTCATCACCGCGGACGCGCACAACAATAATCACCTCCGCATAACAGCGGTACCAAATAGATTAACCTCGAGAATACAAATAACGTCCGCACCACAGCGGGTAACAGTATAACTTTAATACTACGTATTCAGCTCTGGGGACAGAAAACAACTATCATAAGTTATGTGTAGGAAGCGAGGTGGCTGAGCGGTGAAGCGCTTGGCTACTGAACCGGGGGTCTCTGGTTTGAATTTTGGAGAATTTGGGGATTTTAACTCTTTCTCTCCGTAATTATTTACCACATTCTGGTGGAATCAAAGTTGGTATCGTCGATTCGGAGAGAAAGAGTTAATTTCGGGACCCTTGGGCGCCTCTGAGTCCGCCCAGCTCTAGTGAGTACCTGACATTAGTTGGGAAAAAGTAAAGGCGGTTGGTCGTTGTGCTGGCCACACGGCACCCTCGTTAACCGAAGGCCAGAGAATCAGATGACCTTTACATCATCTGCCCTATAGACCACAAGGTCTGAAAGGACAACTTTTTTTATCGTACTATAACAAGAAATATTTGAAACTTAAAAAGTAATAGTTGAATACTGGAGGAGGAGGCAATGTATAGTCTTGCCCTAGCGACGAAATACTTCCCTCAAGTCCTACACTGTTTCCGCTTTCCCCTTTGACAATATATATTTGATATAGCGTTACTCTTGTGCTCATAGCATGATCCGAGCGCTATGCTCCAATGTCATTTGTTGACCAGTGGAAGATGGTATCTGGAAGAAGGTTTTCTTTGCTGCCTTTAGACGCTCAGTAAACACAACTCTTCTCGAGTCGGGGTGTGAAACCTCGGGCCCCCTTCATTAGTAGACAACCCAGGTCAAATTTCAAGTGTACTTAGGCTAAACTCGCTAAACTATCACACGCGTTTTAAGGGTTAATCTTTTTTTTTTTAATTATTTTTCTGTCATCCTAAATGTCCATTATTAAGCTTAGCAAGAGAAAACTAAAAAGCAAGCAAAATGTATGAGAGAAAAAATACAAAGCTTATATAATGGAAAGAAATGCAATTTAACAGCAATATATCTAAATATTGTAAGATTTATTTCCCCCTTTTTCTATATCAAATAGTAAATTAATTAGTTGGTTATTTCATATATTAATTCATGTTTAGCTAGGGACAATGAATTTCAAACTTGAACCATAAATTACATCAATAATACATCTGAGAGAAAAAATATTTTTAAAAAAATTTGTACAGAAAAGAGAAAGACGGAGTGAGTTTATATAAGCTTTGTTTTTTAAAAGGGGGAGATTATTCTTACTGTAAACAGTAGCTTTCGTCTTGTATAGTCGAGCAGGATCTGGTTCCGAAGCACTGGTCTGCCCTTGCCACGCATTCCTTAGTAAAGAGGGACAAATCAACTTGATCGTCACAGAAGATTTGCTTAATGATTCTGTCTTGCTCTTGATCGCATTCATAACTGGTGTAAATAGAGAAGGAATAAAGTCTGGCCTGATTTGTGACGGCCACACGAAGGCGAGACTATTTTACAAACAGCGATGTAGGTCGGAGAGGGCGCGGTGGCTGAGCGGTAAAGCGCTTGGCTTCCGTACTGGAGGTCCCGGGTTCGAATCCTGGTGAAGGCTGGGATTTTAATTTCGGGATTTTCGGGCGCCCTTGATTCCACCCAGCTCTAATGGGTACCTGACATTAGTTGGGGAAAAGTAAAGGCGGTTGGTCGTTGTGCTGGCCACATAACACCCTCGTTAACCGTGGGCCACAGAATCAGATGACCTTTATATCATCTGCCCTATAGAGCACAAGGTCTGAAAGGGGAACTTTTATGTAGGTCGGCTTGCTGTTCCATAGCTGCAATGGGTATCCAGACAAGTCGTCATAGTAGGTCTTAACACTCGCCGGCAAGTTACTTTGCCTCACCGTGGCGCCTGCGTGGAAACGGCTCACTAGGGGAGGTGAGCAAGGCTAAAAAGTAACAAACAGGACCCCCGTGGCGGTGCCTACGGGCAGACGAGAGTCCGCCCATTGCACTGTAGCGGGGTTGTAAGAAAATTCCCACAAACCGTCACCTGATCCATGCGCCGTTCCTCAAGGGAGCGTTACATAAATGGCGTATCCCGCACGGCTAGTGTGGTAAAGCGAAGGAAAATGAAAGCGGCCCCCGGTGTCGCTTGGCCTTCGGCCATGATTCTAGTCCATGTGTCCGGAGTGTCAGCGGTATTGGAAATAGCAATGCCCCATAAGCATTGACTCGGGTCACTCTCAGACAGGCCTGTGTCCAGACAGGTTTATTTTTTTTTACTGTTTGATCTTTTGTTCTCGGACAAGAGTCAGACAGGTTTTTTTTTTCAAACTTAGGGCTCGAAGAGCTTCGGCTCAGCACTTAGACTATCCAGCGGTCTTAACATTCGCTGGCACGTTACTTTGCCTCAACGTGGCGCCCGCCTGGAAACGGCTACCAGAGAAAGTGGCTAGGCTAAAATGTAACAAACAGGACTCCCGTTGGGGTGCCCACTGGTGGACGAGAGTCTATCCCTTGCACGGTGCGGAGTTGAAAGAAAGCTTCCACTACCCTGTCACGAATCCATGCGCCGTTCCTCAAGGGACCGTTACAATAATGGCGTATGCTACATGGTTAGCGTGGTATAACAGGAAAATGGCGGCGGCCCCCGGTATTACTTGGCCTTCGGCCATGATTTCTAGTCCATGCGTCCGGAGTGCCAGTGGTATTACAGCAATATCCTAGAGGCATTGACTCGGTCACTTCCAATCAGACCTGTGGTCAGATAGGTTGTTTTTTTTTCAAACTTAGAGCTCGAAGAGCCTGCGGCTCAGCTCTTAGACTATCAAACGGTCTTATCACTCACAGCACGCTATTCTGTCTCAAAGTGGCGCTCGTGTGAAAACGTCCTCGAGAGGAAGTGGTTAGGCTAAAAGAATCTTAACTCTCGCGGGCACGTTACTTTGCCTCATCGTGGCGCCTGCAAGGAAACGACTACCAGAGGAAGTAGTTAGGCGAAAAAGTAACAAATAGAACTTACCTCTTGCACGGAGCGGAGTATTACGAAAGCTCCCACAAACCTGTCACAAACCTGTCACGAATCCATGCGCTGTTCCTCAAGGGACCTTCTCATTAATGGCTAATCCCGCACGGTTAGCTTGGTATAACAAAGGAAAATGGTGGTGCCCCCGATACTGATTTGGCCTTCGGCCATGATTTGTAGTCCATGCGTCCGGAGTGTCAGTTAGACCGGACACAGCAATGTCCTATATGCATTGACTCTGGTCACTCCCAAACAGAACGGTGGTTCACGCAGGTTTGTTTTTCTTTCCTGTTTGGCGGTCAAACAGGTTTCTTTTCAAACTTAGAGCTCGAAGAGCTTTCGGCTCAAACGGTCTTATCACTCACAGCCCGCTATTCTGCCTCAAAGTGGCGCTCGTGTGAAAACGTCCTCGAGAGGAAGTGGTTAGGCTAAAAGAATAGCAAACAAAACTCCCGTAGTAGCCCACTGATGGACGAGAGTCTACATTTTGCACGGCGCGGATTTGTAAGAAAGCTCCCACAACCCTGTCACCAATCCATGCGCCGTTCCTCTAGGGACCGTTACAATAATGGTGAGTCCTACACGGTTAGTTTGCTTATAACATAGGAAAATGGTGGAGGCCCTCGGTACTAACATGACCTTCGGCCATGATTTCCAGTTCATGTGTCTGGAGTGCCAGTATTATCGGAAATAGCAATGCCTACTATTTGCATTGACTCGGGTCTCTCCCAGACAGAACGGTGGTAAAGTCAGTTTTTTTTTTTTACTGTTTGACGCTCAAGCAGTTTTTTTTTCTTCAAACTTAGAGCTCGAAGAGTTTCGACTCAGCTCAAACGGTCAAACGGTCTTAACACTGACCTACGACGCCGCAACCTGTGGGTAGTTTAAATAGCACGTCACGTGCCCTGCCCGCACGCTGCGACGTCGCAGGTTAGCGCTGCACTCAGCATTACCACTATAACAATAACAAAATAACAACAAAATTAAGCTTATCTAAGGGAAAAAACTCCGTACTTACAACTATATCTCTCAATAATGTAGAAGTTATTTCCCCATCAAGCAAAATAAATATTTAGCAATAGTTAATTTACTAATAAGTTAATTTTTTATATTGATTCATGTTTTTTTTTTGGCAACTATAGGTAATTGTTTACAGTTTCAACGTGATCCGAGAATGGGTGTAGAAATAGGAGTACGTATAGCAAAGGGGACAAAACCCTAAATATTTTACCATGTATGTGAATACTGAAGGATTAATTTCCCTTGTTGGTATCAAACAAAATAATTAATTACCAGTGATTAATCAGCCAATTAGTTAGTAGTTTGTTTTTTTTTTTCATTCGTGTATTGTATACGCGAATAAATGATTGTACCATGTTACAAATTAATCCTAAATTGGGTGTGGAAGAAATTGCGTGTACTTCTTCTTCTTGAAATTGTCATGTAGAGTCGAGCCCTCGACTCTTGGAACTCTAGGCCAGCAAAAGTGAACAAGATCTCCCTCTCACCGGCCTGAGTGAGAACAGTGTACACAAACTTTTGACCAGACAGAGTGAGTTGAAAAAAAAAAGCTTTGTAACAATATTAATGCAAAGACGAACGTGAAGTTACTAACAAATATGATGGCGGACAATGGCTTTGTCTTCGTCAGATGTGGGAAAAATATTCAGGTCGCGATTGGGTTTGCGTGGCCATGTGAAACACTGCACTCATCCTTAACCTACGAAGTCAAAGACTTTATTGAATTATTTCAGAAAGCGGGATGACATTAAATATGAGGGGCACACTGACCTCGTTGTGCAATCAGTGAGCTCTTCAGAGGCCAACAGAGAACAGAGATATCGGTGATTCGCGAGGAGCTCAATCCAGTGATTGCTGACGTTGATGCACTGCAGCACGGCCACGGCGCACTTGGGCGGATGGAGCAGAGCCATGTGGTAGACCCCCAAGCCAAAGAACTCGTGCACTTTGCAAGCCTTAAAACGAAGATAGCGGACGTTATCCTCTGTGCAGACCTGTCTGGGAACAAGACATAGCAATATGTTGAAGAGTATTCGAACCCAGGACCCCAGGTTCGGAAGCCGAGCGCTTAACCACTCGGTCACCGTGCCCCTTTTTTGTTGTTTATAACATTTTAAAAACTAACTAATTAATTAATTAACTAATTAAATCCTTTCATTGAATCATGTTGTCATAGACTATAATTAATTGATGAGCACATTTTTAACTTTATCCAAAAATGGTTAGTGTAATAGACTCCAGAAAGACAGACAGACAGACTTGAAAAAAAGCTTATAAATAACAAAATCACAATTAGAAAAAATGACCAAAAAAAAAAAAGACATATCTTTTGAACTCTGACCTCAAGCAAGTCATATTCTCGTTGTCCAGGTCCAAACACGAGTTTTCAAAAGTATAGTTGCAGAGTTTAACCTGTTGTAGACAGTCAAAGTCAGGTACCCCGTTGGTATGTGCTACTCTTTTGCAGGCAGCCATAATAAGAGACATGTAAGCTTCGTGGCTACATAATGTCCTGAAAACATGGACGCATACAATATTGGATTGTGGTGCATTAAGAGATGTTGTGTCTCTTTCGCCGTGGTAAGTCTCAGGAGGTGATCCTCAACCACAAACAAAATGACGAACATGTAATAGATGAAGTCGACAATCGATTCAACTAGAAAATTACATTTAATACTTGATAAGGGATCCGTCTGTGTCTTTACGTAATTGCGTCTTTCTCTTTATCAAAATCGTCTTGTTGTTAGCGTCGACTAAAAGCGTTCTGTTTTTTAATCTAACTAGGCCTATTCGTCCTTTCCGTCACTAAGTCGAAACTTATCCCTTAATTATTCCCGAAATAAATCTACGTTCTAATCATGTCACAACAGAGATCCCCTTAATTAGCTAAATACATTGCAAGATCAACTTGAAACCTTGACCTGCCTGGGTGGACCACTTTGGGTGCTAATTCTCAGTTTGTTTCCACACAAGCTGACTTTGTAACCTTGCAATAATTAAATGTTTTTTTCCTTTTATATCATGCTATGGAACTTTTGCATTAGAACGTCAATATCATATTTATTTTAATGTTTTTATTTAACTTCGAAAGTGTGTGAATACCCGCTTAAAGCGTGTTCAAAATAGCCAAATTAAACTGTAAGATAATCTAGTTTTCATAAAGCTAAACTAGTTTTACAAGAAGTCAGATATTATTATACCCATAGGCGTAGCCAGGATTTGTTTCCGATGGGGCGGTTAATTTTCCTTACACACCTACACACTCGTATATTATGTGTAACTGGAGATAATGGAAACACAGTAGACATCTTGCCCCTTACCAGCTCGGGAGTGTGGGGGAGAGGCAAGCAATATTTCCGGTATTTCAAATCAAACAAAAGACAAATTCTGAGTTATCCGCGGCGCTTTATCCTGCTACTCTTCTATTAAAAAGTCGTAGGTCAGTAACTAAATATGCTAATTCGCTGCCCTTTATTAGCTTTATCTAACGTTGAAGATGGGGTTTTTAACCTCAATGAATTTGGTGGCTGTCGTTTGATTTATTTTTTGTTTCATTGAACAGCGGGAAGTGGGGGGGGGGGGGGAAGCACAAAACCTATAAACTTAAAACAACCATGGGCTGTGATAGTTTAACATTAAAAAAACCTCTGCGATAAAAAAAAATTCTACCATTCGCCCCCTGCGGGGAAGATTTAATTTCGGTTTGTGTGTGAGTGTGTGTGTGTGTGTGGGGGGGTTAAGGGTGAATCCTAGTACCACCCACTGGCTACGCCCATGATTATACATACCCATTTTTAACACAGACGTAAAAGTTCCAGGAGTGAATAACACCGCAGACTATTTCCTCCACCCTATCCGCGTTATACCACTCGTCTCCAGGCAAGTGAATGGCGTCCAGACAGCGTATGATACGTTTGGCGCATGTGATGTAGTTCTGGCCGATGACCGATCTCAGACTCTTCACATAGTCGATACCGCGGCACGTTTCCGACAGGATGTAGTCCGTCTCTATTTCGCTGCATTTCTTCCTGCAATGCGCCAGAGTAGAACACTACAGCGTCAACTGTATATATTGTATAGGGCAGTGAAACTAAATGAAAAAAAAATAGAGCCTAGAAAAAGATTATAGCAGTGCATTATATTTTAGAGATGTATAGCTCCATTGTCTTCTGAGACAGAAGGAGGCATATATATATATATATATATATATATGTATATATATATATATATATATATATATATATATATATATATATATATAGTTAAGTGTAGTTCTATCAAATACTTATATAGTTTAGTGCATTTATCCCATGGACATATATATTTCAGTGCAATTATTTCATAGAGCTATCTAATATATAAAGTTGAATGTTTGGCGTATGTATGTATATATCGAATAGAAATCAAAACCGCTTGACCAATCTTGATTAATCTTGCCAGAAACGTTCCTTGGGTACCAACTTAGGCCGTAGTGTATGTATTGTAGCCCTAAAACAAACTTAAGACCCTAAAAAAAATGAAATATTTATTTTATATTTCTATTCTACGATGTAAGGGGAATAACCTCCGGAGCCTAACCTACTGTTAATATCAACGTGGAATTTAGGAAATATTTTTACGCAATACATCAAAATAACATGTGTATAATAAATACTTTATATTCATGAATGACTCACATATTTACATATATCTTTATACTATATAACTACTACAAAACGTGACATGCAGGCCTACACTATAAATTTTCAAATTATTAACCCCCCAACCCTCCCCCCCCCCCTAGCTACGTCTCTAGTCTGAAGAGTACCACAATATATCGTAGTAAGATAGCATTATTACATAATATTTTCCTAGTTCCTGTTTGTGCGAAACATGATTATCTTAAAACGTTGCAACAATGTCAAAGCTTAGAAGCGGGCTTGATGTGCCTGATATCGTGAAGCTATGCACTTCAAGGCCTCAAAACTTTCATAGTCATTAGACCTTTATTTTGTCATAAGTTAAAAAAAAAACGTCTTTTAGTTTTAAGGTTGTTAGCGTAACACAGGTGTCATTTCCACGTCATTGAAAGTAGCTGGCACCAGATGAACTCTGAAAAAAACAGTGGGAGAGCTCTCGCGAAGGCCCGGGACTTGTAGAGGACTGGCGCAGAAGACGCAAAGAGCACTTAAATAGACCCGAAGTGGACAACGAATTAGTCTGCATCAGTGAAGCGAAATATGCAGGTCGCAACTGGGTGGAGTAGTGATTGGAAACACAGCGCTCATCTATATTCTTCGAAATCGAAGACATTGACATTATTATCATGTGTAAAGATAAATAGTAATGCTGAATTTACAGCAATGTTTATTTCTTTTGTTACTTAAATAGAAAAGAGTCAAAACGTGGTAAGTGTGGTCGAGGTACGGTTGAGCTTGGTTTGGCTTGGCTACCTATGAAGGGGGCTCGAGGATCTATACCAGACTCAAGCAGAGTTGTGTTTACTGAGCGCCCAAAGGCAGCACGAAAGACCTTCTTCCAGATAACCCATCCCACCCACTGGTCCACAAATGAAATTGGACCATAGCGCTCTGAGCATGCTACAAGCATGAAAGTAGTACTATATAAAAGCTATTATTATAATTATTATAACCATAAAAATAAAAGGGGAGTGTTCCGACAAATTATTCGAATATGCAGTAAAAGAAAAATAGAGGAACACTTGTATGCACTGTGGCATGGAATCTTATGAAGTTGTGCTTAGGGATTAGGGCACCATACGAATTCAACTCACCTTAGGCAATTCTTTTGATCGAGCAGCCGATCACATGTGGTGATATTTTTGTGAATACATTTTAAGACTTCTGTACTGCAGACCAGGGTGAGCATCCCTGGTAGACCGTAACACGCTTGTCTGATGAGCTTACTCCTTCGGATCATCAGAGAAAAGTCATCATCAGGTATGACCACTCGTTTACCATTGTCGTCTCTATGACAACATCAACATAAACAAAAGTGAGATAGGAACGACAATCCTTTAAGTGTTTTCTTCTATTTTTCAAATAACAAGAGTTACTGAGCTTCATTACAATTTATAAACCATTATAAGAAAGACAGTGAAAAATTATTATTAAACATAACCAACCAAAACCCCCAAACCTAAAACAAGAAGACGCTATTTTTATCTGAGATTATTTACAGACGGCTAGCACAGAAAGACAGACGGATTCCCTTATTGATTATTAAACGTATTGTAAAGTTGAATCGATTGTCGATTTACTATATTGCTTGTTCGGCCTTCGTTGGTGTTTTTTGAGTTGTGACAGTGACCTCCTGTACAACACCGCGAATAGGCACGCAACAATGCAAAATAAAACTACCCGATTGTCCGATTCATTCATCTATCAAGAGATCTCTAGAACCGCAAAACAGTTTCGCTTGAGATTTTGTACACTGGTGTAAAATTTCAACTTGATGTAAGATCGAGTTTGTAAGAAATAATATGTACGAAACTTTCAAGTAAAGACAGAGTGAGTTGATTCAAGCTTTGTAATAAGACTTATTTAGACTTAGACTTAGGTCCTCCCGCGCCCTTCGGCGCATTGGGCGGCAAGCTGTCTCCATAAAGATCTGTCATTGGCAATATCTTCAGCCCCTCCCACCTGGTGTCCACTGTTCTGAAGTCCTCCATGAAGGTATGACGCCAAGTTATACGAGGACGTCCCTGTTTGCGTTTTCCTCGTATGGGCCTCCATGTCATCGCAATTCTTGGTATGCGTAGTTCATTTTGTCGTAGAACATGTCCCGCAAACCGCATGCGACGTTCTGTCACAACCTCACTAAGTGTTCGACTCCCAGTTCGGCATAGGATTTCCTTGTTTGAGACTCGATCTGTGTAACTGACTTTCAGAATCCGTCTCAGCCATTTTTGTTGAGCCACATTTAGTCTCTTCTCAATTTTGACAGATGACCATGTCTCACATGCATATATTGCAGTTGGAATGACGATTGTGTTGAGAAGGTGTATTTTTGTCTCGAGTCCAATGGCTTGGCTTGTCCAAATAGGCTGCAGCCTTTGAAAAATGCTCCCTGCCTTTCCCATTCGGCACTCTACATAATGGTATGCATCCCCATCATTTGTTATGATGCTGCCAAGGTAAGTGAACTTGTCCAACTCTTCAAGCCTTGACTCGCCAAGTCTGACAGGGGCACCCTTTGCCTTATATCCCACTCGCAAAATTTTTGTCATATCCAAGTTTATGCGGAGGCCAATTTTGGGTGCCTCTCTATCTAGGCTCCCCGTCATTTCTTGTATACTTTTATTTGTAGCCCCGAGTATTTCAACGTCATCGGCGAAGTCCAAGTCCGTCATTCGGTTTTGTTCACACCATGGAATACCAAAGGCAGTCTGGTTCATTGCTTTCCTCATTATGTAGTCGATGGCTAGGAGGAAAAGGAAGGGAGATAAGATGCACCCCTGTCTCACACCTGTCTCGATGCTAAAAAAAAACTCTGTTGGCTCTCCTTCTGTTTTAATGCAGCAACTGGACTGATTGTATAGGTGTCGTAAGATCTGGACGAATTTTTCTGGGATGCCATATTCTCTAGCTATTTTCCATAGTGATTCTCGGTGGACACTATCAAATGCTTTCTTAAAGTCTACGAAACTGATCGCTAGCCGTTGTTGGTACTCAAGACTTTGTTCTATGATACTTCGTAGAACGAAGATCTGCTCTGCACAAGATCTGCCTCTTCGGAATCCTGCTTGTTCTTCTCTGAGCCTCTCATCTACAGACTGTTGAAGCCGTCTCAACAAAACAGTGCTGAAAACTTTTCCCGGAACAGAGAGGAGAGTAATGCCCCTCCAGTTGTTGCAGTCTGCCAAGTTGCCCTTTTTTGGAAGCTTTACGATTACTCCTTTTTGCCAGTCCTAAGTGACTTTTGAAGTTCGCCAGCAGAGCTTTAAGAGATCAGTCATTCTGTTAACAATGCACTGTCATCCGTGTTTTAGCATTTCTGCTGACACCATGTCTAGCCCTAGTGCTTTGTTGTTCTTTAGCACTGCAATGGCCATGGTAACTTCCTCTGAAGTTATTGGGCCTGTCTTGACCTTGAGATCATTGTCCGGAGAGGGGGTCACTGAATGTGTAAGTCAGGTCTGGCGAAGGTTGGTTAAGGGTATCTTTAAAGTGCTCAACCCATCTTGCATCCTGCTCTTTTTTCGTTAGCAAAGTTTTGCCTTGCTTGTCTTTTATCGGTGCTCCATGTCCACTCTTTGCTCCAGTGAGATCTCGGACAATACGATGGAGAGTTTTTGTGTCATTTCTGCTTGCGGCTGCTTGCGCCTCTTGATCCTTCTGTTCAATCCAGTTACGTTTATCTCGCCGACAGCTTCTCTTTACTTTCAGGTCTGCTGCCCTATAAGCTTCTTTCGCTAGGCTGCGATCCTGTGTTTTATTTTTCTGATCTCGTCTAACCTAAAAAATATTTTTTTTTAAACAAAGCTTACACGAAGTGTAGTTGTCTCAAGTAGTTTGGATCAGCCAGGTCATTAAATCTGAAAGAGATCTAGACTCTAGTGGCTAGACCAACAACAATAAAGATATGCGATTAATTTTAATAATACTTTTATCAATTGTATTTGTTTAGCGTTATGTCATGTTTGTAGGTTTCTGCTGGTTCCATGAAGATCTGACTTCAATAGAGGTATTGTATTAATAAAATTTAAAAAGTTTACTTCCAAATGATCAAAAGTGGAATAACCAATTAAAAAAAAATGTGTAGAAGCTTGGATCCCATGTAGATCAAGTGAAATGGGAGATGTAGTGCAATGGTAGCAAAGTCATAAATAGGGAGCCGGTCACAATTGAATTTAAAAAGGAAAGGAATTAAAGGTATGTATCAGTATGTATCAGTATGTATCAGTATGTATCAGTATGTATCAGCGGCGAACTGGGTGTCAAAATCGCCCGGGCATTTCTATACAATCCGGTTCACAAATTGTTCATCATAGGATGGACATCCCTTTCTAGATTCGTTAGACTTACGGACTCGAAAACAAGCCTTATTGTTAATACGACTTACGTAAATAGACATTCTCTGACGTATCGTGAGCTCATCATGAAACAGGAATGCTGGGTAATTGTCCGGGCGTCGTACATCTTCGGTGTCCGGATATGATCGGACAGGCTATACACAATTTCCCTGTAGCAATTGGGCACCGTTCTCGAGGTGCGATAGACCACCATGCCCAATCGGCCTACAGCTGTGCGGATCCCAGAAGCGATCTTTTTTTTTTCATTCCACGTACAATGGTTACTGAAACAATAAACGTTATACAAGTTTATCTATCTATCTGTCTATCTATCTATCTATCTATGTATCTATCTATCTATTTATCTGTCTATCTATCTATCTACCTATCTATCTATTTATCTATCTAACTGTCTACCTATCTATCTATTATCTATCTATCTATCTATTTATCTATCTATTATCTATCTATGTGTCTGACTGTCTGTCTGTCTATCTATCTATAACCTGTGACCGCAGTTGTGTATCAAGGATTAACCTCTAGTCACACAAGAATCTGCAAAGGGAAAAGATTGTCTCTCGAGACCTAAAATTCCACAGACACATAGGATGTTCAGCTTTATCAGAATCTGCCTACCTAGCCAAGTAGCCAAGTACCGAAATAAATACATCAACACCTGGCTTTGATAAATAATGTGATTAAGAATAATATGCCATAACTACAAATACTTACCACAGGAGGTCCTTGAATCAACCAATTACCTATTATACTGGGATAGAGTAGACCTATTTTGACTGTGTATTTCAATGGCCAAGATTTACAGTTAATCAGTTAATCAACAACAAAAAATCGGTTAGTGGTACCACTAACCCACAATAGAAGGACTACTGACATTGAAAAGCGAAAGAAAACACGACGATGTAACCTGAAAGATTAGGCGCATATGGAAGCCATCTTTAGTAAGAATACACGCTTTTAAAATATCAACCGAGGGGATAATAACAACAGAACTCTCAAGACAGATTCGAAGCCCAGAGCATTCCATTTTCCAATGGGGAATTATCTTTCCAAGGGCAAGTACTGCTGCTGACCTAACACATCACCAGAAAATTTCTCGGTGGACGCTGTTACAACAGTGAGTTTCGTCTTCCTTGAACGCAGCTTGACCCTGGCAGTGCCGGAGAATTAACATCATTTCATTTTCATAATAATAATAGTGTATTGTGTGGGCATGCCAAGAACATTCTGATGCAGTGATGCAGTGGCGTAGCTAGGCTGGGAGGTGGAGAATTTGAAAATCCCCCACAGGCCCCCACGTGAGGGCGGTCACAAAGTGAGTGTTTTTACATAAAAAAAATTAAATATTACGTAAAATGCAGGGACCCCCTAATAGGTCAAGCCCCCGGGCCCCCCAAACGATACATAATCCCTAGCTACGCCCCTGCAGTGATGCCCAATTTATTTTAACCCGAAAAGCCGACACACGTATCAACGCCCGCATCACAGCAATAAAAAAAATTTCGAGGTCAAAGACACTCATTTTGCGCTTCAGGTAGATTGGTAGAAGTTTGTTTCGAAAGGCCAGATAGTACTACGTCTTGGGCCAGATATGGCTGGCGGGCCGTAGCTTGGGTATCACTGTTGTTGAATTATAGAACCAAGACATCCACTATTACCTGATACAGTCTAGAAGACGTTGAATCATGTAAGCAGACCGGAGCCTGTGCGACTGCGTGCATAAGCTCAACTCGCGATCGCACTGGAAACTGATCCCGAGGCCTGGCATGCTCCTATCAAAGCATAAGTTACCGAGGGCTGAAAACAGTCTCTGCGCGTTGCACTCTTTGATGTTCTGCCTGCAAGGGAAAGAAAAAAGTAAAACCTTCTGCAAGGATGTTTGTAAAGGGGAGGGTGGTCACAGAGCGTCACAAACATTATCTACATCTATCGTTTGATATTCCTATCTATTCATATTTGCCTGACCAAATACAAATTGTTTATACGTTCATTTGTTTGTCAGCTGGTATCAAGCACTTTTAACTCACCCACTTCGTAATTATTTAACACATTCTGATGGAATCAACGTTGGTATCGTCAGTTAGGAAAGAGTTAAAGCGTTTATTGTTTAATTCAAAGACGTACACTGTGAAATAAGTTCGCTTGTCAATGCATTAACAGTGTGTGAAGTGTTCTGTCAAAAAAGAGCTCCACTGACGAAAACTGCAAGACTCCCAGTGGCGAAAGGGCTGCAACAGTATTTAACTCTATTCTGAATCTATGTCCATCCTGCTATCTTTGCTCATTCTTCTACGCATCTCTCCTCCATGTCTGCTTGGCTCTTCCAAATTTTAACCCCCCTCCCCCCTTTCCAGCATAGCAAGAAGACATTATAGGAAGAACACAAACATTACCCTTTTTTAACTTCTTTGGCGAACAATTACTTAGTGATAATTAATTGATTTGACACAGAAATGGAAATAAACTTTACAGAATTGACAGAAATGCATGTAAATGTGCAGTTATTTCCCTTATCAAAACTTTTTAAAGTGATTTTTTTTTCTGTTGTATTTTGTTTGATGTTCGTAAGGTATGTGTCGGAGTCGCTTGTCTACCAAACAAGAGGATTCGAGTTTCAATTTCGATGTAGAGTTTTGACGTCCGAGGATTTTTACAATGTGTATCAACTCAATTTCTATGTCCGTCTGTCTGTCCGTCTGTCTGGTAAAAAGTTTGAACATTTGTTTTTCTCCCACTTCCGATTCTCGAATAAAGTTGAAACTTTGCACAACTATTTATTAAACCTGACAAGGCAGGAATCAATAAAAAAAAAATAACCAACTCGTTAATCTTTTTTTGGTGACTAATTTAATTTGTTTGATGTCGAAATAAGGTGAATAAATGCTACTTATCGAGAGATCTGGCTGTATATATGGATTTATTCCCCTTATTACGTTTTGACACGTTTTTTATTCACACTTCCCATTCTTGGATCAAGTAGAAATTGTCCATGATTATTCATAGTCGAGAGGGCGCGGTGGCTGAGCGGTAAAGCGCTTGGCTTCCGTACTGGAGGTCCCGGGTTCAAATCCTGGTGATGCTGGGATTTTTATTTCGGGATTTTCGGGCGCCCTTGAGTCCACCCAGCTCTAATGGGTACCTGACATTAGTTGGGGGAAAGTAAAGGCGGTTGGTCGTTGTGCTGGCCACATGACACCCTCGTTAACCGTGGGCCACAGAATCAGATGACCTTTACATCATCTGCCCTATAGACCACTAGGTCTGATAGGGGAACTTTACTTTTTACTTTTATTCATAGTCGATAACCATACACGAATCTATCAAAAAATTAACCAATAAGTTAATCAATAAATTAATTAATTGTGTTTTATATACCTGAAAGGGAGTTAAACTATTCAGATAAATAACGGTAATTAGCGTTTTTTTCCCTTAGATTAGTTTCGTTTTTTAAAAAAAAGTATGTTTTCTTTTTTGGTTTTAAATGTTCGATATGGTTCCAACTTGTGCTGACCAACTCAGTTGTTCTCGCTCTAAGCATGCAGAATGAATAATGCGATACAAAACTACCAGGAAGTCGAAGCCAAAAAAATAATAATTTTTTAAATTAACTTAATAAAGCTTATCTTTCATGCTTCAGCATCCTTAGCGCGCTCTGGTCCATTCTCATTTGACATCATGATATGGCGAATTATTAATGTAAAATCACGTTTCCGACAGGGGGCGCGGTGGTCGAATGGTTAAGCGCTTGGCCTCCGAAACAGGTTCTGGGTTCGTATCCCGTTAAAGACTGGGATTTTGAATTTCGGGATTTTGGGGCGCCCCTGAGTCCACCCAACTCTAATCGGTACCTGACTTTAGTTTGGGAAAGTAAAGACGGTAGGCCGTTGTGCTGGCCACATAACACCCTGCTCGTTAATCGTTGGCCAAAAAAAAACAGATGACCTTAACATCTTCTGCACCATAGATCGCAAGGTCTGAAGGAGACACTTTACTTTTACTTTACTTACGTTTCCGACACTCATTTTGTCCCTCTCCCAAGTGGGACAAAGGCGGGATTGTCCAAATCGAAATACCCCCCTCCCCCCTCCCAATCATGCTGCACCACTGGTAGGAGAAGGTATTTGCGAGGTGGTGCTGCATTTAGGCGTATAAGCAAATGAATTAATTACGATTAATTTGTCAAGTAATTCATTAATTGTTTTTGATTGATTGTGTGTACAAGATTATTGACCAGACAAAGTTGACTTTATATAATCTCGATAGAAATCTTTGCTGTAGGAATTTTTCAGGATAAACAATATCAATGACACTAAACTGATCTTCAATATTGGCAACAAAAATTTTAAAAAAAAAAACGAGAAACAAACGGAATATCTTTTAATAAAAAAATATTTTTCTGTGCTCAAAAGTGCATAAAAATGATTATATGATTTCGAATATTTTATCGTATCAACACTTCTTTTATTCTATATATTGGATACACTAACAAGCTTGCTATTTATAGTTTTTACGCCATAATGAGACTTTGTGACTGACAGACAGACAGACAGACAGACTGACAGACAGACAGATAGAATAAATTAAAAATAACTTGAGGACTCTAAATTACTCTGCCTGGAAGCACGGAAGCCAGACGTCTACGTCCCCCATGCAGAGAGTGAAGTTCAGCTCAAGGCCGTCGTACCACCGCACCTGCACGGGCCGTTTCTGATGGTAGCATCCGATGAAGGACTCACAGCTTTTAAGTTCCGTGTCCAACTCTAAATAGACTTCATTAAGCTCCGATGTGGCCATCAATCTTCTGTTTATGAGGTACTGAGTGCCCGTGGCACTGCACTGTCTAGACAGAAAATGTTTTCTTTAAGTTTTTCTGGAAGGGTGTGGAGCACTTGAAAAGGGGGGGGGGGCAAACGAGTGTTTCTTACATTAAAAATTAAAAATTACTCAAAATGAGGTCAAAGAGGTCAACAGGAAAATGAGAGAAAGAGAAAGAGAGAGAGAGAGAGAGAGAGAACTGGTCCATGTGCGGCATTAGGGCTGTCCTTGTACGTGGACAATATAAATAAAAAAGTATTTAATAATATTTTAATACAAATAACCTTAGAATGTATGGACTAACTAAAATATCTACAATATTTCTGGCGTCTGTCTGCCCATGACATTATGTCCGCCTTGCCCCATCTTAATATGCATCTGCAGTGGCGTCCTTAGGGGGTCAGGGGATGAAGGAAAAAATTGCAGTTTGACAAAAACGGATAACAGTTATTATTGGTTAATAAATAAGTGACCCCCATCTAGATAGGGCCTACCATAACATGCCTGTGCATATTTATGACATGGATCTAGATCTATATTGTTTTTTAATTGTATGTTTATGGTACAACACTCCAAAAAGTTAAGCGTCGGCAAGCGGTAATTTGCAATGCAGTCATTCCATATTTTAGTATTCATCAAACTAAAAACTTTTTTTTTTCGACCAAAGTTTAAGAAATGAAATTGTGACCTCTTTTCCACTTCTAGTTACAGCTTTTCTACCTAAGCGACATTGTCGATTCTTACGACAGAACAGACTAAATTTCTCCCGACTAACGAGCCATCGTACGTTCAACTTGTTGGGCGTAAATATAAAACAAGAGGATAAACTCACAGTTTCGACTCAAGACCAGACACAACAGAATGCACATGTATCGGGTGCTCAAAATTGGAACCAGTGAAATCTGCCCATGTGGAGTGTCACCAGAGAATGCCGACTACATCCTCCAAAGCTGCTCTCTTTACCAAGAGGCCCGTACAAGACACTGGCCCCCAATAGAAAGAAAACTCTAAGGAGAGCTCCCTGATTTGGAAACTACGGCGCAGTTCATCTCATGTATTGGTCAAGTCATCTGAACGCTCCGACATAAAAAAAAATGAAAACCAGGAAGAAGAAGAAACTCACAAAGATCAACCCCGTTATAAACTGCATGATCTCTTGCAGTTCTTCCTAACACTGTGGAGTGCGCCCCTCCCCGAAAACCATCCTTATGATTTGCGAGACGTCCTCTCAAAGGAAGGGGTAGCAATATGACAAAGGTCAGGGGACAAAGGTCAGGGGACAAAGCGGTTCAAATTATTATTCAAGAGAAATAAATATTGTATTTTTACAATCAAATCTATTCAAATCAGAACTTCAAGAAACCTGGTACTAGGAGCCAGTTCCTCTAACGATTTTCTTAGAAATGTAACCAGTTAATGTATATCTCTGAGAGAAGAATAACCTTCTCGTTGGCCTCATAGGAAGAACTCTAGTTTGGGCGTTTTTTCAAAGTAAAAAAAAAATAATAACTTTGGCTATAAATGAGAGTGAAAAAAATGGTGCAGTCATCTATAGTATACCGAAAACATGAGTTGTTTAATAAATATAAAGTTACTTAAAAGGTTTATTGATAGAGATTATCTAAGCTTTGCTTATATTTATACTGAAATCTAATAGAGATTACGTCTAGCTTCTAGATGTAGAAGTACATCTAGTCTTGGACGCTGGCTTAAGAACTAGAGAGAATGGAGATGCTGCAGATAGATCTAAGTTAAAACATTTTTAACAAGATTACAAAGAGAGTTTGTGTAATACACAAACTCAGAGGCGGCCCCCGTCGGAGTCGGATCCCTGTCAAATCCGCCTATTCGCAAGATGTTTTGGATGTTCCTTCTAAGTCCCTGGCTCAATTCCAGTATGCTCCCATCCTTAAACTATCGCAATATTTCTGAAAGAACAGTAAAGGTT
>JADKLZ010001483.1:23061138-23072557 GCA_021533235.1 Biomphalaria straminea
CTATGTATTTTTCATCATTTATGGAAATAAAAAAAAATCAACATACACTTTTAGTGTATTACTAAATTTAAAAAATATTTCAAACGCTCCATTGTAAGGGTGTCACGTGACAAGCGCAACAACCAACTACTTTTACTTTTCCCCAACTAAAGTCAGGTACCCATTAGAGATGGGTGGACTCAGAGCGCCCTAAAAATCCTGAAATTTAAAATAAGTCTTTACGTGATTCGATCCCAGGACCCCAGGTTCGGAAGCCAAGCTCTTAACCCCCAAGCCTCAACGCCTCCCCTTAATTAATATGTACAACATTCCAAAAAAAATCTTTTTTCTCACTAAATCTCATCCTGGCTACGCCTCTTCGTTTACCTCTCGGTCTGCAAAGTGCTTCCGTGTCTGTCAGTGGGTCCTACCTGAGTGAGCGTTGACCTGTCTTTCCTGACCTGTGTGTGACCTTAACAGAATGTCAGCAAAAATGTAATTTTGTTTTAGAAGATCCAATTTAAGAAACCCATGCCATGCTCTAATAGCAACAGGGAAGAAAGAGTATTCGTACTACTTCGTATGCAGTGACGCAGCTAGGAATTCGCCATCATTTGGGGGGCCGGAAAGGGGGGCTTGATCTCGTTGGGAGCCTCTGAATTTAGGGTAATATTTAATGTAAAAAAACACTTATTTGGGGGCCCCCTCAAGTGGGGGCCCGGGGCAATGGCGCCCGCAGGGGAGTTGCAATGGTGTGCACTTGCACCCCCATGTATTCTGAGTAGCTAAATTCGATAATATTTTTATCATTAAATCAATTAACTTCTTAGTAGCCACTGAGAAAGTAGTACTTCCACTGTATTACAGTCATAAGGATAAGTTAATGTTGGAGTTGACTAGCCTAGGCTTATCAGGAATAGATGATAAAGTATTAACGCTTAATTATAGGCTTGCAATTTTTGTACTATAAAAAGTATAAATATTCTATTACACGTAAGTCGTGTTTTCTCTTGCACATAATTATACTTATTATATTTAGTAATGGCCTAGAATAAAATAAATATTTTTTTTTGTTTCGCTTGGAGGAGAAGTCCTTGCTGACTTTCTTTCGATATGATAAATGTGAAAGTTTCTTGGAACCAGAATGAAGAGTGCAGACGTATATATGTAAACGTATTGACGTCTTGCGGAGTTGAGTTCGGTTTTAGTGCTCGATAAAATAGCAGTTGAACACGTCTACCAGTCTACAATTGCAGATTACATAAGAAAGCTCTTAATAAAAATTATACAGTTTAATTTATAGGCTCAAGGCGCTCTGATAACATTACAAAGATAAAAATAATAACTAAAAGGACAAACTAATCTACAGAAGTTTTGAACAGATATGCCTTAATGTTCTTCTTGAATGTAGTGTAGCATGTTGTCTGTCTGAGATAATTGGGGAGTGAGTTCTACACCTTTGGTCCGTGAACTGAAAAAACAAAAAACAAACCGTAATTATTGAGGGTAAAACGTGGCATCACCAGAAGCGTTGTGTCCATGGATTGCAGCGTTCTCTGAGGGACATATGGAGTAATCAGTTCGCTTAGGTTCAAGGGCATTTCTTTATTGTGGATGCACTGATGATAAAGTGTGGACACCTTGTAGTCATTTCTCGCTTTCACAGGAAGTCAGTGGAGCGTGTGCAAGAGAGCACAATCAGAATCTTGTCTTGTTTTCCGATGGACTATTCTTGCTGCGTTGTTCTGAATTCGTTTGCAGGTTAGCGATTTTGTCATCGGGTAAACCTGATAGCACGGCGTTGCAGTGGTTAAGTCGGGAGAGAATAAATGCTACAGCGATCTTTTTTGTTAACTCCGTCGTCAAATATGGTGACCAAATTTGTGACCAAATCTTTGCAGCTGAAGATAAGGGCCCTTGCAGAGCTGACATGTGTGGGTTGAAAGAAATACCATCACATGCCATCGTCCTAGTCAGAACGTGTAATATAACGGAACACTGGCAGCAGCAAGAAACAAAAAAAAAAAAATACGAGCAGCAGAATAGACTGCATTTGCTGGTTAATGGAAATTGCATATAGCTAAGACACTTGACGGTTTGTTGATGGCGATTGTATTTGAGAAGACAGGGGATGTTAATTGGGTTCATCTGTTTCTTTAGCCAATGGTTAGCAAGCAGCACAACAACCGACCGCCTTTGCTTTCTCTCATCTAAAGTCAGGTACCCATTGATATTTTGGTGGAATGAGGGGCGACATAAGGAAACCCCGAAATTGATAATATAAATTAAATTATAATCAGTCTTTTTAAAGGGGTGGGCAACCTATTTCAACCGAGGGCCACATTAATGAAATTTGGGGACTATGAGGGCAGCATATATATATATATATATATATATATATATATATATGCTTTGTTTGAAAAGATTTAAGAATCATATACATGTTATGTGCAAACAACAAATTGCAATGCTTCCGTTCGTTAATTTGTTGTCTCCTAATTCTGTGAATTCAATGTGACTTTCTGTAAACATTCCAGTTACTAGTTTATGGTTGGGATATTTTCATTATTTAATTAAAAAGGTTGTTTTTATCAGTCAAAGCTCCATCAGTTGTTACCCTTGCCATCTTGTACAAGCCAACCCAACTCTTTCAACACAATTCTCCGTAGCATTGAATAAATACTGGCCAGGGCTAATGTCTTTTACTGAAGTTATATAGTATTGCTATTAAGTATAATCTTCGATTTTTTTAAAGTTCTCTAGAAAGACGCTTAGAGACAATATTTCTTTAACCTCTTCATTACAAGTGATAAGAATCAAAAGTTTCAATTAATTTCCATAGATATTTACAATGATTTATTTAGGTTTTAGCGGGCCGCATAAAGCACTTCGGCGGGCCGTATGTTACCCGCGGACCGTAATTTGCCCACCCCTGGTTTATATATTAAAGTTGTTCTTGCTGGTATATTTTGAATATGACAATAGACACTGCTGTAGTTAAATCTTTTTCTATTTATATAAATAAAATATTCAAAGTAATATTGGTTTACAGTTGACATGCGCTTCATTCCTAAAATTTAAATTTCATTACAATAAATATATTTTTTTTTCTTGTAAAATTTTTATCAAGATAAATAAAAAATAAATTTTAGTACTATTATTCCTTCGGGCTGTTCATTGTAAAAAAAAAAAGATTTAATATCGAATGAAATGCAAACTTTTCTTATTAAAACACCTATAGACTTCTCTATGTCGTTGTACTACGAAAATAGAACACCGAAAGGTCATTTCTCCAAAGATATATTACCTTTGAAAAGAATGTGATATATTTTTAATTTATTAAGTATTACTAAATTTAGAATTTTAAAGGTCAAATACAGTCCAGCATTAAACTTACTCTTTCTTTTTACAAATAATATTTTAAAACATATAAAATGTTTTCATTCAGGTAAAACTCAACATTTTACAGCAATTTTACAAAATACTGAATTAAAAAATTTTAGATTTATCTTTCAGAAAGAAATTTAATTCAAAATACGTAAAAATAACCTCGAATTTCTATGATTTTGTTTGTCGCGTGGCACATGCGCAGAACCTTGGCTTTCCATACCAAAAGTGTAGAGTTCGATTCTCTGTATCTGATTTAATTTATTACAAAATGTTTTATACTTATTTTAATTTATAATATATTCTGCTTACCTATTTTATCTTTTATTTATTTTTACTATATCTATCATCATATCATCATATTTTATCTTTTATATGTTTTTACTATTTTTATCATCATATGCCCCATTAAATTGTCTTTCTAGGGTGAGTGACGGTTAGCGTAGCAAATTGTCTTTACTCTTCCGAATTAGAAGCTATCCAAAAGAAATCAAGAGAAAGCCAGGTCAATTGTTTGACGTCGATCGTCTAGCTTTTCTATGTAATTTTATTTCTTTTCTACCTTTATTTTAGGTGATTTTTGACAGCGAGTCGTATCTAAATAATATGACCGAATCAGCTTTGAATGCCTAGAAAGTGAATGCCAAGTACATGAATATGTTAATATTTATGGTAGCAGGAGTTTTTTTCATATTAAGAGATCGCCATTAGAAGTGCTATACTTAATTCATTTAGTAATAGTGCTTGTAATTTTTTTTTAATATCATGTACTAAATTATTTATATAGCGAAATGCTTTCAATACATTATAAAACTTTACACAATGCTTTTAAGGACCGACTGATTGGGTGCCCATCATATGGCCCACAATTTGTTGGCCGCATTGTATAGAAATGCCAGGGCCGATTTCGACACCCTGTCAACCCCTGATGTGTATAGAGTTTAAATGTCTCGAATTCTTACAAAGTTTTACTTATCCACCATTATACATTTATCTTTATTAAAATTTATTTATGGCACACATTGATGACAGTATAAGAAGTAGAGTATTGATGTAAACACACACACATATATATATATATATATATTTACACACACATATATATATATATATATGTATATATATATATATATATATATATATATATATTTATTTATTTATCCACTCCAACTGTCTGTCTGGGTGGATTCTTTTACACTTTTTTTTGTCGCACTTCCCATTCTCGGATCTAGTTGAAATTTTATACAATTGTCGATAATTAAACAATTATTAAATCAATTAGTGGTAATATTTTTTATAGAAAAAGGGAAGATAAACTTTGCAGTACTGAGAGATATAGCAGCTATTGAAAGGTGCTCTCCCTTTACTCAGTATTTTTTTTTTACAAAGATTATATCAACTCACATGTCTAGTAAACAATGTGTACACGTTATTTCTCCCATTCTCGGATACAGTTAAAACTCTTGCACAATTATTTAGTGGCCCACAGAGTACATGCATCCATAAATACTATTATCCAATAAGTCAATGATTTAATAGTAACTAATTAATGTGTATGATACTAACCAAGGAAATTAATCCTTCAGTATTCACATATATCGCTAACTATGTAGAGTTCAGTCTTCTTAAATAATGGTACAAGGATATTTTTCCAACACATATTCACAGATAAAGTTGAAACCTTAAACAATTATTTATAGTAACTAGCAAAACATGAATCAATAAAAAAAAATAACCGATTGGTTACTAATTATTGCTAATTGATTATTATGTTGATATCGAATATGGGGAAAAATATTGTGAGATATAGTTGTAAGTGCCCAAAGCATAATTTTTCGACTCAGAACCGGGACAACAGAATGAGACAAAATATGTTTCGGAAGCTTTAAAGTCGGGACGAGCGAAACCTGCCCTTGTGGAGCATCATCAGAGAATGCTGACCATGTCCTTCAAGAGGCCCGAACAAGACTCTGGCCCCAAAACCCTCCTATAGAACAAAAACTATACGGAGAACTGCCTGATCTGGAAATAACTGAGCGGTTCATCTCAGATATAAGATTACTGATCTGAACTCTCCGAAAAATGTAAAATGAGAACAAGGAAGAAGAAGAAAAAGTTGTAAGTGCGGTGTTCTTCCCCTTAGATACGTTTTTTTTTTATTTTAAGGATTTCTTACATTTTCCTGATTATATATTTTTTCTATAAATGTTTATTTTACTTTTTGAATCTAAAAAAGTAAGTAAAAAAAAAAAACTTCAGTCAAAAAAGTTGAGCTCTCAGCAGCTAGATCTACACAACTCTCCGAGTGTTCAAGAGATGATCTGTAAAGATATAAGTAACTTGAGAAATTACTTTGAAAAACCTGTATATTAAGTCTGCAGAAGTGACTCCTTCCAGTTTGTCACTCCTTCCAGTTTGTCACTCCCAGCAAGTACCGAGCAACGAAACAGGGGCGTAGCTATGAATCGTTTTAAGGGCCCGGGGGACTTGACCTCTTTGGAGCCCCCTACATTTTGCGTAATCTTAATTTTTAATGTAAAAAAACACTCATTTGGGGGCCTACCTCAAGTGGGGTCTGGGGGGATTTTCAAATTCTCCACCCTCTTCCCCCACCCTAGTTACGCCACTGCAACGAAAAACAAACTCAAAATGCAGATTTTGTTCTAGAGTACATTTGGATGTGACCGGGGTAGAGTGGAAAGCGTATAATGAATGTTAAGGATTAGAACAGTTAGTCCAAGATCGAATCTTATGGTTAATTCTATCAGCGTACACTTGAGTTATCTGTCTGCTCATTGAAGTTACACTATTGGTCAAATATTTATATTGTGGAAACAAGCGATAGAATACTTTTTAAAAAGCAAAGCTTAACTAAGGGAAGGAACCGCTAAGTGCTGCCATTTATCTGAAAATTAGTTTTTTTTAACCCTTTCTGCTTTATGTAGCAAAATTAATTAATTAGTACTAAATGATAAAATAATTGGTTGAATTTTACATTGATTAGCGCAGCGATGCCCAAACTACGGCCCGCGGGCCACATCCGGCCCGCGACGTGCTTCTATCCGGCCCTCCAAAACATTTGGAACAAAATATAAAAAATTAGAATGTTGAAAAAATATTCTCTAGTTTCAGTGCTCCACTTTGTATTTCCTCTATGCAGGCGGGTATTTAGAAGATGGTTTTGGATAAACTTCATGCATCACATTTATAGGCCCACAAAAAAAAATATTAAAAATAGCTTATTGTATTTTCTTTTCTTTTTGGTGATATGGCCCGCGACACGAATGCCGACAATTAAAATGGCCCGCAGATCAAATAAGGTTGGGCATCACTGGATTAGCGTATTGTCATGGACTATGAATAAGAATGGAGCAATTTCAGCTTTATCCGAGAATTAGGAGAAAAAGACATATAAACATGTAATAAGGGGACTAAAGCCATATATATATATATATATATATTATTCACCTTATTTCAAAATCAAACAAAATAATTAAACACCAACAATGAATTATTGATTCATGTCTTGTCAGGCTGAATGAATAAATAATAAAAGCTTGAACTTGATTCGAAAGTGGGAAACGGGAGAAAAAAAAACATTTTAAGCTTTTTTACCAGACAGACAGATGGACGGACAGACAGACAGACAAAGTGAGTTTGATAAAAGCTTTGTAAATAAAAGATCTATTTTTGTTTCTGTGACAAAAATAAATTTCGCCCACTTAAGGTATCACTCGGTCTAGGCATTTAAATAATTTATTTTTTGCTATCTTATTTTATCACCTCAGCTTAGCCCTTATGACTATCTAAAGCTATTACCACCACCCCCTTTTTCTCTAGGCATCCGTGTCACGAGGTAATTTCTTAATCTGACACCCGTCTAGCACATTCTTTATCGACAAGGATAAACACGCCTTTAACTATCTTGACCTAACACCCTGTCGCACCCCCCCCCTTCGGGGAACGGGTCAGTTCAAATGGACCCTCTTCAAATCGACAACAAGGTCTGTCTCGCGCAGCTAATCCCTGTCACGTAAGACAAACAGTCTGTCGTCCGACCATTTTGGCGATATCATTCGATAAGGGCCCATCCTTATGTCAATACATGAAACGCGCGGCAAGGTCAAGTGATAATCTTCTCCTAGGCATGGCGGACGATCTAAACACCTGGGAAGCCCCGCCTCCTTGACCACGCGACAGGATATGCGTAATGGCAAGCCCATCCCTTTTCCTGTCCAACTTAGCCTTTTTAACTACACATGGCGAATGGTCTTATTCTCATTTCATTCTGAGGAGCTGAAAGGATATACTTCTCTGTTTTGAGCTTTACGAGCTTTCGCTCACTATATTCATTTCATATCTTTCATAATATTGGACTGGTGGTAAGCTGTTATATGGTTTGTGTTTAATGGCCTCTTACTGTGTGTATTTACATATTTGTGCATTTATTTAGTGCATTATATTTGTGTACATATTTGTGTAATTCTTATCTTGGAGTATGTAAGTAGTCACTTTATGTATTACATTTTATTATCATGACTTGTACGACAAAATAGTCAAAGTCATCCATTTTATCTGGACTAGAATTTATAACAATTCTTGCCACATGTGTTTAGCGCTTTAGCTACTATTAATTTACCGCTCGCCACGAGCTCACTATTATTATTGATAAATTCCTTGACCGGGAACTATCATGATATTTATGTGACATGTATTATTACCAAGTATATATTTATACTCATTCCGTGGCAAGGAATGAAGTAACTGTGTATATATATTCTATTTTATCGGCCTGTTGGCCAGACTCATTACTTAGGTAAACCATGTATACATTATCTTATTTATCTTATCCTGTCATTATCTTATCTCGCCTTGATTTTAATGGCGCACTGACCCTGCGCTCAGGATAGACTTGAATTATTTCCCCTTGTATTGAATTTAACTTCTAGAGATTACGTTCCTTGAACGAGCCCTGTCTCCATTCAAGCGTGCTTTATTGTTCGGGCCCAACGGCCAAATGTAAACAATAGCGACTTGGTCACTGACCATCAGCCATTCCTCCCCCCCCCCCTTCCCCTTTCATCTCTCTATCCAAGCGGCTCGTAATGATATCACCGTGACAAGGTGCGTCTTACAATTTAACGCTACTTATAGTCTCCCTTGACGAAGTACAATTTCTACTATTTCAATTAATACCATGTATTAGCTCCCTTGGATAACTGGGAAACTAAGTTATAGTTTCTTTACATCATTATTACTTTACTATGTGTTATCGCCCTCGAGGGACTTCACTATTGTTGTCATTATTGTCTCCCCTGATGAGATGTAATATTTATTGGATTAACTCCCCTTATTATTATGAAACTAGATTATGGTTTCTATTTAATCATTCTGAAGATGTCCTTCATGAAAAGGCGTCTACCTCCCAGTGTCATCATTGTGGCTAAGTGGATCTACGAATCTCGTTGCAGCTTTTATTGCAGGCTACTTCTAATAGAAGCCCTAACCTTGTAATGCTGATACCAGTCTGCTGACACCAGATCTGGAGACACCAGCCTTACCACTCACAAGAGTCCGACCAATAACCGCATGCTAGAAGATCCGCCCCTGCAGCTACAGATAGTTGGACTGTCCCGTGCGCTAGGACCGATCAAGCCAGCCCACCCACAGACAACTCAGCATCAGTCACGCCGGTCTCGTCAGAGCAGCATAGGACTCAAAGCTAAGCAACAAAGCCTATTGACATTCAGACCACATGATTCTTAAATCTTATGATGATAGTCCTATTTATGTAAACAATTAGGCCCCGCCCTAACACTGTACAGCTTTTTACCTTTTGCTTATTTTCAATCTTATTATTAAACTGTACATATGTTTTACATAAAAAGCATTTGTTGCCTGCATACATAACATTGTGCCTGTAGTCCTTATGTGCAAGTTAAGGTCCTCAAATTACCTAAATCCCCTAGACACCTAAACGGCCACCATCTTTGACCTACTTGTCACAGTTTCATATTGTCAACATATTTATGCAAACGGTTTTAGATTTTTCGTTAAGTTTTTCTTACATTGTCTTTTTTCATACTAACTTTTTTTTTAACCCTTATCTTTATCTATCCCTTAGTCTGTTGGACCGTTGGGGCACCAAGCAAGATTCGTCGACCGTCTTTCTCCATTCCTCACTGTCTTTAACCATGTTTAACACCTCTTTCAATGGTAGGCACGTCCATTATTTTATGTTGTCCTTCCATCGCTTTCTATGTCTGCCTCTTCTTCTCTTTCCTGGTACTGTTCCCTGAAGGAAGGACTTTGCGAGCCCGTAGATCTTGTAATGTGGCAATAGATTTTTAGATTTCGTTTTTTACAATAGTTAGCAGGTCATCATGGGGTTCGATCGCTACAGTAACCCTGTCTAGCAGACCTGATGATGCGCATTGACAAGACTTTCGCAGTATATGGCATGCAAATAAATGCCGAAAAACAAAATTATGACCAATAGCCAACATGGCTCTAAAAGATGCATTAGTATTGGAGGTGAAAACCGGACTAGTGTTGACAGCTTTAAATACCTCAGAGCTATTGTCTCAGATGAGGGAATAAAACCCGAACTGTTGGCCCGAATAGCACAGTCCACAGCAGCCCTTTCAAAACTTAAAATTATTGGAAAGACAAGGGCTTAGCCCTCGGCACCAAAATCAGACTGATGCGCTCCCTGATCATGGCCAGATTTTATATGCTTGAAAGCAGAGCTAGAGAGGAGGATCCTAGCAATGGAATTGAGATGCTACAGAAGGATCCTAGCCATGAAATTGAAAGAACGCATCACAGACTAACTATTACATTTACACAAAAAGCTGTTTACTTTTTGGTAAATACAATCTATTTAGTATGCAAATAAAGTGCAGCTATGGATCACTCAACTAAAAGAAAAAAAAAACTCTTGGGGATTTGAACAAGAGATTGGTCCCTTTACAAAAAAAAAAAGAGCAATTATATATCCATTATAAGACATCAGTTAGGCCAGGTTGACATCTAACTTCACATTTAGGCCTACTTTCACCTATCTGCTGGACCGTTGTGTCACCTCACAAGATCTGTAAACCTTCATTCTCCATTCTTCTCTGTCATTTGTCTTTGATATAATTTCATTCTGATGTTCTGAAAATATTGAAGCTTTGCCCTTTTACCCACCTGGGTCAATTACATCGGGGGGCCAATTTTCAGTTTGTGTTTCGACACAAACACTGTCTTTGTAACCTTTTCTTTTGTTGTGTGCATAGTGCCCCTTAGTTGTTTATTAAAAGTTTTATTAATCAAACCAAGTAAAGTTTTTTTTGGTCTTTTCTTTTCTAAAAATATAGTGTGTGTCTGTGTGTTGTTTTGTACATGCTTCAGACGTTCTTTCTGAAATAAAAAAAAATCTTACAGCTCGTATGTATGTAGGCATTTAAAGTAAACATTTAATCAAAAGTAAACAAGCTAAAGTTGTTAGTTTATATAGTGCTTAAAAGTGATCGCTAAAATTATTTTTGGAAAACTAAACACTGAAATGTTTTTATAGTGTTAAAAAGAATGCTAAGCTAATACTATTACATATGGCTTCAATGCTTAATAGCGGTATATGTTCTTCTATTCCACTTAGGGCGAGGCTCTGGTCTACATTGTGGACTGAGAATGTCGCAATTTTAGACAACTTTCTATTCAGGCGTTGGTTCAATGCATGACAGCGGTTCTCAGATTAACTGACAGTACTCTTAATGACGAGTAATAAGGAACTGCATGAGAAACACATAGATATGTTGATAAGACATTACTTGACTAAAGATTTAAGCTCTGAAATATGTTCATGCTGTCTCAGACTTGAATTCAGTATTTTATAACATTTTTAAAAATTCATAGCACATCGATGGTTGCAAATGAAAATAAAGAATATATCTCTTTTGAAAAGAACACATAATCAGAATGCCTCGTTTTTGATGAGTTTCTTTGTAACCATCGATTTGCAACAAGAATAAAAATGAATATCCAAGATTCCAGATTTGTACACACACAC
>JADKLZ010001483.1:23078343-23097560 GCA_021533235.1 Biomphalaria straminea
TCGAATTTCGAATCGAATTCGAATCGAATATTCTTGAAAAAACTTGATAACCAACAAGTGTAAAATAAAACTTCAAATTCAAAATTTTTATTATATTATATTTATTTAATACTGAAACACCAAAAGTTAGCAATAATTAAATTGCAAAGCAGGCCTTTTAATAAAGTAGATCTTTATTTATTTTGGTCCAAATCAAAGTTTCAGCATTATTTTCCGAGAGATTGTGACGATGGTCAGTAATAATTTGTCCTCCAACTGAATTAACTCTTTCTGAAGAACAATTTGTTGCCTGAATTGCAGGCAAATTCCTAGCTGCTCTGGCCAAAAGTGGAAAAATATTAATACTTTCTTTCCAAAACTGAAGAGGATCACTGTTTCGATCTACAACTGCTTGCTTTGAATACAAACTGACTTCATCCTTAATTTGCTCAGAAATGGTGGAAATTGTGTTAATTCTGGTATCTCCTTGAGCATCATGCACTTTCTTGAAAATTGAATCCATAAGGCTTCCTCTATTCGTGTCTTGAACAAGACTTTCACGTGACAATTCATCAGAATTTCTGAAATTTTGCTTCCGTCAGAGTTTGCCAATATTGTGTCTACAAATAAAACAGGTTTTTTAATTTCAGCTTCTGAAAATAAGTAGTGTTTAAATCTTGGATCAATGAATGTGGCTCCCAGGAGATGATCCATTGTCAAATCAAATCTTGCTCCAAGTTGTTTCAATAGCTCATCTCGAAATTGTTGGAGACCTGTTGGTGATTTGGAGAGTAACTCTTCCTTCAATGTAAAAATGCAAGGATAGATCAAACTTATGCTGACATTGGAATCAGCACTCAAAACTGTTGTTGCTTCTAAAATTAAATTATAAATTCCTAATATGAACATACCTCAAAAAAAAAAAAAAATTGGGGAAAAGAGTACAGGCAATCGTGTCGTGTGTTTGATCCGAAGTTGGCCCAGTATGATTCAAGATTGTTCAATGAATAAAATATTCAGACAATTTGTTTAAGAACAAATATAAAGTATTTTCGAAAATTCCGAATCGAAAGCAAGAAAAATCTTGTTTGAGTAACTGTAGAACTTTCAGCTGATACTGGTTTCAGTAGCTGCTTTATAAACCAGTTAAGTAACATTTTACACACCAATATACACACCAAAACCGAGCTTGAATTATCCACAAAAAAGCATTACTTTTTTTTGGAAAATATTCGAAGATTCGAAAATTTAATAATAATTTCGAATCGAATTCGAATATTCTTTTTATATTCGAATTCGAATCGAATATCGAATATTCGCAGGTCCCTAGAAAAAACACGACTTACGTGTAATAGAATATTTATACTTTTTATAGTACAAAAATTGCAAGCCTATAATCAAGCGTTAATACTCCATCATCTATTCCTGATAAGCCTAGGCTAGTCAACTCCAACATTAACTTATCCTTATGACTGTAATACAGTTGAAGTACTACTTGCTCAGTGGCTACTAAGAAGTTAATTGATTTAATGATAAAAATATTATCGAATTTAGCTACTCAGAATACATAGGGGTGCAAGTGCACACCATTGCAACTCCCCTGCGGGCGCCATGGCCCCGGCCCCCACTTGAGGGGTACCCAAATAAGTGTTTTTTTACATTAAATATTACTCTAAATTCAGAGGCTCCCAACGAGATCAAGCCCCCCTTTCCGGCTCCCAAATGATGGCGAATTCCTAGCTGCGTCACTGCATACCAATTAGTACAAATACTCTTTCTTCCCTGTTGCTATTAGAGCATGGCATGGGTTTCTTAAATTGGATCTTCTAAAAAAAAAATTACATTTTTGCTGACATTCTGTTAAGGTCACACACAGGTCAGGAAAGACAGGTCAACGCTCACTCAGGTAGGACCCACTGACAGACACGGAAGCACTTTGCAGACCGAGAGGTAAACGAAGAGGCGTAGCCAGGATGAGATTTAGTGAGAAAAAAAGATTTTTTTTGAATGTTGTGCACATTACTTTAGGGGGGGGGGGCGTGAAGGCTTGGGGGTTAAGAGCTTGGCTTTCGAACCTGGGGTCCTGGGATCGAATCACGTGAAGACTGATTTTAAATTTCAGGAATTTTTAGGGCGCTCTGAGTCCAGCCATCTCTAATGGGTACCTGACTTTAGTTGGGGAAAAGTAAAAGTAGTAGGTCGTTGTGCTTGTCACGTGACACCCTTACAATGGAGCGTTTGAAATATTTTTTTAAATTTAGTAATACACTAAAAATGTATATTGATTTTTTTAAATTTTTTTTTTCATAAATGATGAAAAATACATAGACACTAATACAGCAGTGTTGATAATTGATTTTTATTTAGTTCTCCTTATCGCAGCACTGTAGAGTTAAATCTCTACTAAATTTCTTTCAATTGTAGCGCAAAGTTATCTTGTCGTTTCCAGATTTTTTGTTATTGAGCACTAAAGAGATTACAATGCACACAACTTAATCCACACTTAAGACACTAACGTAAGTTTTACACTACAATTCACGTTAATATTGTTCACAAACTGTCAAAAATTGACCATCACAGGGTTGTCCATTGTCCTTTGTTGTATCCAGATTGTTTTAAAGAAAATAGCAGTAAAAGATGGAGGTAAACAGCAATAAGATTTTCGAAAATATTAATCGTTAATTCGTGTTTCACAAAATGTAAATGTATATGTGCATAAAATGTACAATCTTAGTTTTTTAAAACAAAAACAAATTAAATATTTTTTTTTAATTTTTTTTTTAAAGACAATTCCTTGTTTGTAGAGCTCGTAACATTTTGTAACAGGGATTTATCGCTTCCAATAACTAATGTATTATTGATTATAAAAAAATTTATACATTTACCCCGAACCAATTCTCCCACCACCACCAGGAAAAAAATATTAAATAAGCCATGTATAAAACAACATTCAGTATATAAAACGGCACCATTTTCTCAAACAGTTTTAGAAAAGAATACGGGATCAAAATGCACTATACCAGGGGTGGGAAACCTTTTCCAACCGAGGGCCGCATTAATAAATTTTGGGGACTAGGCGGGCCGCATATATATATATATATGAGGAATTAAAACAAGAGTTAGCAATTTCTTGAACTAATTTTACGAATGATTTTGTTTTTATTTTCATGCTGACCATTTACATCTAACATTTCACCAAGGATGTATAGTAGTACTTAATATTACGTATAGAACTGTTCACTTTCGTGCATAATGTTCCGGAACCATGGAACTAGCTTACTATTGTTGTTTTTCTTGTGACTAATGTCAAATTAACTTCAATAAGCATCGACCTGTTCTAACACCGGATCATTTTCAAACAAAATGAAATTAATGTGGTTCCATAAAATGTGAAAGCTTGGGTTTCTTAAAGTGTGGATATACAGCTTCTGGCACCGATGAAACTCCCGCGAAAGAACCGACTGTACTGATAATTTGCTTGGAGGTATGCCATCTGGAGCTGAGTCAGCTTCTGCATTAAATGGTTATCTCAGGCTATGAAAACTGGTTTCAAGTTCTTGACGTTTTAAAATTTGCTTTAAAATTGGATAATTGGAGGAATTTGGTTGCCCCGAAAAATATCGAAATATACAAAATAAAGAAAAAAAACTAAAATTATGCCATTCAGTAAAGACCTAGTGTACTTCGGACAAAAACATTGAGTACAAGTTTAGATATTCCTTTACTATAATACCAAAGCGTATTTCGTATTTAACTATCATGAACCTAAGAACCTACATACTATGTCTGTGATCGCCCTGGGCATAACATACAATATGATATATTAATGATTCTAGGTAACACCGAATTAAATGTAGTTTTGTCTAAACTTTCTAGATACTAGTTTATGGTTAGGATTTTTCTTTATTTATTATTGAAAAGATTTGTTGTTTTCAGTCAAAGCTCCATCAGTTGTTACCCGTGCCATCTTGTACAAGCCAACCCAACTCTTTCAACACAGTTCTACATAGCATTCAAAAAAATACTGGCCAGGGCTTATGTATTTTACTGAATTTATATAATATTGCGATTAAATATAATCTTTGTTTTCTTATGGCAATACAGAACGAAGTTAATCAATAATTTCTATAGATATTTACAATGATTTATTTAGGTTTTCGCGGGCCGCATAAAACACTTTGGCGGGCCGCATGTGGCCCGCGGGGTGTAATTTGCCAACCCCTGCACTATACTATAGAACAGTGTTTCACAAACTGGGGTCATGTTTAAATCAAGGATACCACAAATTCTACATTACGGGTCATTGTAAAGAATTGTCCGTTTTCTTCATTGGTACAATGTGGATTCATTGCCGTAGTGCAGCTGATTAATACACGCTATATAAAAGAAACCGACTTGAAATATGTGCTCTTTCAGACGAACATAAATACGCTGTACGATCTCATGAATTTTATCCAAGACATTATTTTTTAAACTTTATATTAATCGAAAGTCATAATCTCAATAAATGTTCGTTATATTTATAGATTATCTCTAGGATGTACATAGATTTTAAAAAATATCTTTAATATGTTTTTTTTTTTTGTTACTTTTTAATGGTCCGTCGGCAAGTTTTTGACTATATAAATAATGGTTCTCGAGTCAAAATGCATTAGATTAGAGCAGTGATGCTCAACCTCATTCGATCGGCGGGCCATTTTAATTGTTGACAGTCGTGTCGCGGGCCACATAAAATAAAATAAAAATAGGAAAAAGACATTAAATCATTTTTATTAGAAACTATTGAATCTATTACTTACATTGATTCATGAAAGTTTATCGTAAACCAGCTTTTAAATATCTAGCTGCATAGATGAGACGTCCATTTTGAGCCTGAATCTAGAATTCTAGATGTTCGTCCGTATGACGATTACGTAAAATGTGTTTCACCCGATTCATCACTGAAAAGGTTTGTTGTCACAAATAAGTAATCACTAGTTGACCGGCGGCATAGCATACGCCGCTATTTACCAGGGCCGGCGACCGCAGCGGGGCCCGCATTTCATAGGACACGCAATTTTATAGGACCCGCTCTAATTTAAAGTGTAAAAATTATTAAATTAAGCCATTTTATTACTTACAACAGATTCCCCTCGCCATCCTGTCGATTTAACATCTCTATAATTATTTGTCTGTTAAGCTATTGCTTTAAAAGAAATCAAACACATTTTTAACAAAATATAGTCATTTATAACGCTGTTAACCATCAAGCTGTAAGGGAAAAAAGTCTTTGGCATCATTCAGTTGTATGACTATGGTTGAACACAATCTTCAATTACAAACACAATAGCACACTACAGATTGAAAAGATAAAATATAATTTTTAAAAAGTCGAAGAACAAAACTCCACTTGTCTCTCTAACCTTGCTAAAGATTTTTTTCCACCACAATTGTCAACAAATTCTCGAATTAAAGGTCTTTAGCAAGTTAATGGATTTTTTTTTAAAGAATTGCAATTATTTACGCTCTACGCTCTTTGACTATTAAATACATAAATAATTCGAGTTTAAAATATGGTTCTAATTTTTCGCATTATAAAATAAGTACAGCGAATGCGTGAATTCACGTTAACAAAATTATTAATGGTGCTAAAAATAGCTAAATGACCTATTTACTTGCCGCTTGCATGTTGTTGTTGTTTGACCTCTTACTTAGAGGAATATATATATATATAGATTGTTGTCATCGTTAGCGCTTGTTTTCGGAGATTTAGAAATGTTTCTACAAGCATCTCAGCATAGAAATTCATTATCTGAATCACTGGCAAGTTGTCAAGCTTTGTCAATGTTTATCTTCGTAAGTCAACCAGTACCAGTTCTAGCTCTGTCTGGGCACTTTAAACATTGGCCGCAGATGGATTTTTTAAACCACGAGATTTGTTCAATCTGAACACGATTATCATCAAATGGTTCAGACTGACACCTTGCCACATAGATTTTGTTGGTGAATGAAGTCACAGAGGCTCGGTTCCATTTGACTAAACAACTTTTCTAATAACTCTTGCTGTCAACCATACTTGTGGCACCTTCAGTAGTCACTCCAACTAATTTCTCCCAAGCAAGAGAAAGATCCTCTGTAACGATTGAAACATCTTTAAAAGAACTTTGAACTTAGCGAGTGGTGGTCCCAGCATACTCTCATAACTATTAACTTCTTTGATTTCAAAACTGTTGCTTTTACCGCGAATTAATACCAAGATTTTGAGCGGTTCAGATAAGTTTCTAGATTCCTCGGCGGCAATAGAAGAAATTTCGAAATCTTGTTTGTCTGTTAAATTTGAATGTATGGAGATATCTACCCAAATCTTTTATCTCGCCTTGTATTGTAAAGAGAAAGGTTGACAACGTCAGCAGGAATATTCTTTTCAGAACAAGTTCTTCCCTCTCAGCTAGAAAACACTTTTTATGCATTTGCGTCTGAAAATGGTTCTTTTTTGGTAAATATTCTCATCGACTCTCCTTTCTAGGGGAAATCTAGCAATCGCGTCTCAAACCAAAAAATCCCGATTCATTTAAGTGTTTGATTTCGTAAGGCTGTTAATGTCCTTCAAAAGAGACACTCTTAATAAAACAAAATATGGTGGCTTATTATCAATACCAATCCATTTACCCTAACGTAGAGAAAGATACTTCTTTTTTCAAACTCATTTTTATGAAAGTGGATTTTCTATACTTTTGCTAACGCTTCGGCGGGCCGGATGGAGCACCGTCGCGGGCCGGATCTGGCCCACGGGCCGTAGTTTGGGCATCACTGGATTAGAGCTTCTTTTGTAGAATATTCTAGTTTTGTGATAGGTCTATAGATTAAGGCTTAGAAAAGGGTGCGCAAAATGTTTCTGACTAAATTCATGATGTGAATGCCAGATGCTGTATACGTCTTCTTCATTCGAATCTGCTAGACCAACAGAACAATTTATTTTAAGAAGACTATATTTTGAAATACTATAATGGTGGAGCCAGGGTTTTCCCTTTTGGTTGAATTTTTGGCAAATCGTTAGAGCCGTTCTCGGCATCAGTGCCCATGCAGGTCAGCTGATAGGAGTGTTTAAATAAAAAACGGTGGGTGGGTCTCTTTCAGTAGGCCGAAACGAGACATCGCACTTAAATTAAGAAATCTACATAATCTATTAAATTGAGATTTTATCTAGTTGTTAGAAAGCTTATAACAACTCATTCTGTCTGTCTGTCTGTCTGTCTGTCTGTCCGGTACAATTTTTTTTACACGTTATTCCTCCCACTCCCATTTATTTCTTGTACAAAAAAAAAAAAATTTATAAAAAGAAACAAATCTTAATTAAGGGAAAGAACAGCTTAATTACTTAATATCTATCAATACTGCAGGATTTATTTACCTTTTTTCTATACACAACACAATACATTAATGAAAACTAATAATGAATTCATTTGTTATGTTGTTGTTGTTTTTTAATTGATTCTTGTATTATCTTCGACAATAAATAATTGTGCAAAGTAGGTCATCGTGAGGCTCCATCACTGCATTTCTCCTTTTTCTAATCTCTTCATTTGTGCTGCAGTCTTTGCATGTGATACCTATGAGCTCTCTGTAGCATTCTTAGTTTCATTGCTATGATCCTTTTCCAGATTTATTTGAGTTTTACAAGTGCGGCTGTGGACTACAAGATATTGGCTAGAAGTTCAGATTTGGTACCTTCATCTGAGAAAATAACTCAAAGGTATTTAAAACTACTGAGTGACACTAGTCAGCTTTTCGTCAATACTAATGACATTTTCAAAACCCTGTAGCATATTGGTCATAATTTGTGTTTTTTTTTTTTCTGTATTGATTTGCTTACTGAGGAAGTCTTGTCTATTTGCACTACCAGGTCATCTTGCTCTTCCTCTGTCCCTTCCAGACATATCGTCTGCACAGCAGACGGTAGAAATTGTTCTTCCTTCATGACCCTCGAAGCCTTCGAGTGCATCTTCCATTATCCTTTTAAGATATTGAACAGAGTTGGTGAAAGTAGGCAGACTTGTCTCAGTCCAACTGTGGACAATTCCACCCTTTGACTACTCCGTTTGTGGACAACTTTACTGCATGACACATCTACTTTGTAACAGCTCCACTATGTGACAACTCTAATCTGTGACAAAACCACGATTTAAGAAAACCGCTTTGTGACAACTCCACTATGTGACAACTCTAATCTGTGACAAGACCACGATTTAAGAAAACCGCTTTGTGACAACTCCACTATGTGAGAGCTCATATGTGTGACAACTCTAATGTGTGACAACTCAATGCGTGACAACTTCAATGTGTATTGGTTCCAATGTGTGACAACTCTTCTATGTGTTATGACCATAGACATAAATAAATATAGACTGGCCGATAAAAGAGTTTCATGAAATGAAAATTTGCGACTTGCAATTGTGTGCACTTTATTTATGTCTATGAGTTTTGTTTATTCTCTAAGACTGAAGATCATGCAATTTTTTTATTTTTTCATTATTCGGAAATCCGAATACAATAGATATACATGATTTCAAGTTACATGGAGTTATTTCCTTTTTCCAGTCTATCATAGACATAAATAAGTATAGACTGGCCAATAAGATATTTTTATGAAGGGAACATTTGTGATTTGCAAATTAGTGTACTATGGTACTATACAGCATGAGCAGTATAAAAGTTAAGTATTCATATCTATTTCAGCCATAACCTATATAAGTATTGCAATATTTTCACTATTGTGTTTTTTTTTATCTCTTAGCGTGACTGTAATGTCAATTAATCATAATGTTTATTTTTTGTTCTGAAACTGTTTTTTAATTTTAGCTTATTTGGACAATCTGCTGAAAAAATCCATAGTTTCACTAATTCAAAGTTAAGGACTGAATCCTTTATTTCTTTTTTCCAGTGTATATTTATTTATGCTATCTATGCCATTTTGTGAATGAAAATAGTGCGGATTTGGATACACCATTTTTCTTTCACACCATGCTGATTAAATAAGGAGGAAGTGTAGTTTTGTTTAATCTTTAAGACTAAAGATCGTGCAAATTGACAGATTTCGGAAATCCGAATACAATGGATATACATTTTTTCAAGTTACATAAATTTACTTCCTGTTTCCAGTCTATATTTATTTATGTCTATGCAGTCTATATTCTCTTTATGTCTATGGTTATGACATGATTAGGAATTAGGCATTTGTTTCGGGAATAAGGGGAAAGTTTTAATTAGTAACGGAATGACGTGATATTTATTAAAAAAAAAAAAAAAAACAAGAACGCCCACCAATATAATAGAGTCAAGACGTTTTTCCTATCACAGCAAGAGTAAGAAGTAGTGTACGACATAATTGACATCGGACGATTCCCTTATTGATGATTAAACATATTTGTTGATCAACATCAGCGTCGACTACATTTCTTAATTGTTTTGGCCTTTCGCCGGTGTTATTGAAGTAGTTTGCGTTCAGTTTTACCTTCATTTGAACTTGGTTATATTTCAAATACTCAAAACCTCTCGGGAGCTTTAACATATGTAAAAATTCCACTTTGTGGTCACTCCTAAGTGTGACGACTCCACTTGTGGCAACTCCAATTTGTGGTAACGCCTGTATGTGACAACTCCAAAGAGGGATCATTCCGACGTGTATAAAATCTCCCCAGGCTTTGTTTATGGGGTCAAAGTTCAGTTTTTATGAAACCAATGTAGAACCACGTGACTAGCACAGCAAACCTAAACGTTTGCTGCCTGGTCGAGCGGTTTGCACGCTGGACTGGCGTATCGATTTACCGATGGTCCCGGGTTCAAACCCTGCCCGCTCCCATCCCCCGTCGTCCTGCGGGAGGTTTGGACTAGGAAATAACTATCTTCAACTCTGAAGAAATTTCCGAAACATGTAAAACATTTTACAATAACAAATTACATGTAATTAGACTCAAGAACGTTGTCAAATCCTCAATCAAAATTATCATTATGGGATACAAACACGAGTTCTTTAGATGATAGCCAAATTCATAATCCCTCGACCACCGCACATTTTTTTTATACTTTTTTCTTCATTGGTTTTATCCTAAACAAGGACAAAGAGAGAGCAAGCAAAGAGACAGGAGCACTTTGGTTTGAAACTTTGAATCCTTTGCATGCAATTTAATAATCCAGTTTTTATTTTATTTTAATTTTTTTGGCTTTTGCAACAATCTGACATGTTTATTCTGTTGGTTTACAGGTGAGTGCGTGAGTGCGTTGTGCGGGAGGGGTTAAGAAGGAGAGGTAAAAAAAAAACAAACAATTTGTCACTTTCTAGTCACGTGACACTGAAGTGTAAATCCTCCAACAAAATCGCTCTAGCAGTTCATTTGAATAATATAGTGAAGTAAAATACAAATAAACCTTAGCCTTTTGGATCTCCTAGAAACTTAAGGAACAGAATCACAGACACCTATTTACTTTTTTTTTTGTTAGTTTCTAGGCTAAAAGATTTTGCATTTTACTCACAGTAAGTAAGTATATATTAGAGTACAACGCGTCATGGGCGAGCAGGTTTCAAATTCGGGACCATCTAGAGGGGCATAACACTCGGCCATGTGGGTATCCACCTAGTCTATCTACCCAGCCTATCTGCCCAGTCTATCTACCCAGTCTATCTTATGACACAAGACTCTTCAAAAGAATAACACACTCAGGGTTTTCTATACATATATATTTTAATAATAAATCACGTTCTCAAAACAAAACCATTTTCCTTTCATATCTTGTCAGTTTCTACCCACTTCCTCTTTTTAACCTCTCTTCCTTTCATTACACAAATTCGCACCTTTTTCATTTGCACCATGCTGCGCTACGACCGTAACACCCCCCCCTTGTTTTATCTACCCAGTCTATCCACCCAGTCTATCTGCCCAGTCTATCTACCCAGTCTTTCTACCCAGTCTATCTACCCAGTCTATCTACCCAGCCTATCTGCCATGTCTATCCAGAGTTCTGAATGAAGTAGACCCATTCCTATTAAGCAAATAATGGGCGCTTCTGACTACCCATTAGCACAACGTTATAGTAGGTACACAGACCGCAAATAGACGCTGAATACCTAAATAAATATGAACACGACAGAGCATTCTCACTGAATAGGTTTCTGGAACTGTGTAGGCTTACTATGTCTCAAAGTTGAAATAGAAGAATGTTGACTTTATAAGGTGTGGTGCCAGTTGGCTTAGGGTTTCTGGAAGTTTACATTTTGTATAGATGTGTTACACTAGTACGTCTTGTAGGATGGTGAGGATCACACGCTAAATTTAGTAACAAAAACAAAGAAATAAGAAAAAAGAGAAAAGAAAAAAAAAAAAAAAAAAATCACTAAAAAAAAATGGAAATTTAATTTAAAAAAAAAGGTTTTGGTCATCAGTTTGGTAAAGTTAACATCATTCTGGCGTTTCCCTGACCACACCCGCGGTGACAACTTTTAATCAGGAATGAGACAACCTCTGGTTAAACCGTCTAAAGGTTAAGTCATAGATTTAGGTCTGAGATTTATATATATATATATATTAATATAATTTTTTACCTGGGATTACCTAGGATTAAAAACACAAACAAATGTCTACTGGCACACAAATTTTATTGCCTTGACATAATTGCTATAGAAGCTTATCAACCTTTTAGAAAGACTCATTAAAAAAAAACCTGTTCCAATTCATTATTATGGGACAAATACTCTAAGATAACGTTCAACAAAGTCTTTTCAGTCAAACCAGTCAATAAAACCATTGAATCAACAAGGCTTAAAGTTTTTACTCAATACAGATTTTGGTTAACAGTTTGTTTTGATGTTGGGCTGTTAAGCTCTTATGTTGTGTGTTCCATGGGGGAAATAGTGCTGAGTCCCTAAATTGCTTAGCACTTCCTTACAGGTTATTTGGTAAACAGGTCAACTACGGGTCTATCACATCATTTTTTGTGTGGAAAATTTATTTGTTTCGAGATACATTTTTAGCGAAATTTATCGAGATGTATGAAAAATAGTGCCATTGATTGGTAAAACTGGAGTCTCTGAGCTTGAAAATAGATGAAGACTTATTGGGTTAATGTGTTCATTCTGTTCTTATATGTACCTGATATTTATTGGCATTGGTTTAGCAGATGGTCCTTATGCTGGCTACATTACACCCTCGTCAACCGTTAGCCAGAGTCACATAACTATTTCAATCACATTACTGTTATTGTGGGGGGGGGGGCGGTAGTTTTATTTGAAAGCTCTGATGATTTATGCTGCTCCGTTGGTACCCTAACCTTAATCCTAACTTTTAATTTAGACTACTCTGTCCAAAACCACTAACAGCTTCAATAAACCATAAATTGATTGATTAATAAATTTATTATTCTGTTTTCACATGGCATCTTTTTATGTTGAAAACAACATTTTAAAAATATTTACAATTAACACAGTATCAAATAAACAAGCATGTATATCAAACACACCTGTAAATCCAAGAATGTCTAAATTAATAACTAAAAATTAGAAGTTTAGACAGCTATATAGAATTGTAAAACTCACCCTATATTACTATAATTCCTAGAGAAAAAGTTACTTCCGAAAGAAAAATATCGATTGTGAAATATGTACTTCCTATACAACTATATACTATAGCATGAGTTAAGTATAGATCTAATTCTACCAAGAACCATAACCATGTTTCTTTAGCAGTGGCAGACGCGGCATGACCGCCCTTTCGAAAACTTAGCCTTTGACCTCGTGTCACGTTTTACACCCTTGTCCGGAGTTAAACCCCCTGACACACACACACACACAAATGGGGAAGACGCATTTCTAGCTATGAATACATTTCGCTTCGCTAGTTGACAAATTCTATTATACGAATACTATGGTAGGTTTTTTTTTTAATTTAAAGAGTGTTTCTCAAACTAGAGCCTTGAGTGTACCCCACGCGTCCACGCCTCATTTTAATGTTATTTCTAATTTAATATCTCGTGGCTCCTTCACCTTGTAACTTTTTTATTTATTTATTGTAATTTTACAATATGTACTACAATTGTGGAAGACTGGATAACTTAATGAATTAAAATCTATTTATGGTAAATCCTTTAAAGAGACATCCGGAAATAATAATTTCCCGCAATCCGTGGAAACCCTTTGAATTTGTTTCGTTTAGTAAATGCACATTATATATTACATTGACTTTAATAGTTTGCTTTGTTTATCTTGAAAACATTCTTTTATGTTGTCTTCCCACTATTTTCTCTGTCTGCCTCTTCTTTTTCCTGTTAGTGTCCACTGAAGGAACGTATTTGCAAGCCCTATGTACCCTTTGATAAGGCCATAGAGTTTTATATAGAGGTTTTTTTTCTTTTGAGGGGGGGGGGCAGCAGTTTCCAGGTCATCGTGGGGTCCAATCAATGTATCTGTTTCTAATCTAATCGTTTGTGATGCGGTCTTTGTATTCGATACCTAAGATCCTTCTATAGCATCTCAATTCCATTGCTAGGATCCTTCTATAGCATCTCAATTCCATTGCTACACTTTTCTCATTCAGGCCGGTGAGAGGGCGCTCTTACTCACTTTTGCTGACTTAGAGTTCCAAGGGTCGAAGGCTTAACTCTACGTGACAATTTCAAGAAGAAGAAGAAGCTAAGATGATCCTTTCTGGTTCTGTAGTTAGCGACCAAGATTCGCAAGCGTACAAGAATGTGACCATGACAATTTTGTCTTTCCAGGTAGTTTTGTGTTTTGCAATCGCTGCCATGGACTGTGCTATTCTGGCCATTAGTTCAGACTTAGTTCCTTCATTTGAAACCATAGCTCAGAGGTGTTTAAAACTAGTAACACTTGTCATCTTTTCGCCTCCAGTAACAATGACTTTTTCAAAGCCCTGTAACATAATGGTCATAATTTATGTTGTTGTTTTTTTTCGGAATTGATTTGCATACCATCTGATGTGGAAGTCCATGCGCATCACAAAGTCAGCCAAGTCTCTTTTTCTGTCCCAACCAGACCATCTATGACGTCAGGGGCATAGTAAGGAGTTTCCATCATTTGGGGCACGTGGTGGGCCCTCTGCATTTCGCGCAGTATTTAATGTAAAAAAAAACAACACTCATTTTGGGATCCCCCTCAAGTGGGGGCCCGGGGGATTATCAAATTCTCCACCCTCCTCCCCTACCGTAGCCACGCCACTGTATGGTGTAAATCCTTACAGCACCTTTGTAACCTTCGAGAGCATCTTGAAATCAATGAAGGCACGAAAGAGATTATGTTGTTATTGGAGGTTTTTTTCAAAGATTATCAAGAGGCTTAAGATGTTTTTAGTTGTGTTGCTTCCCTTGTTCTCCTGACGTCAGTTCGCCTGCTGTCAATATTAGACTATTTAGACTAATTTCTAACAGGGCTTTGCTGGGATTGCCTATGAGAATGATAGTCCAGTAGTTTTGGCAGAGGTCCAATATTTTTGGCAGAGCTGTAAATTTGAAAAAGCGACAACAAAAGTCTAAGAGACCAAATACTTAATGCCGAGTACCAGGTTCAGTAGACTGCAGAGAAAGGGATATGATTGATCTAGCAAGAGTCAACTGTTACATAAAAGATTGCATGGGATTGCTCGGTATGTTTGATTGCAGGGTGTTAGCTCCTTGTGTTGTAATCGCTGGGCTAAGATCAACACGAACTATAGACACTTTCAACATGCGTCTTGCTTCGTCACGACTCAAAGAATTCAGAAATAAATAGTTCCTTTTGTAGCACTGTCATGGCGGACGTGAAAGAGTTGGGCAAATAAAGGGAAGTAATAAATAATATTTTAAAACAGTAAAACCTTAAGATGGTATAAGAGAGGGGGGGGGTCCACTGATCCAGTGCGCCGTTACTTCAATTCGTTAAAATATAGTTTCGGAATTGAATGACGCAATTTTTTCCACAGAAGGACAGAAGATTTGGAAAGAAAAATGATAGAAATAAAGAATAAATAAAAGAAAGAAAATGATAGAAAACAAAAGAAAGATTAATTATAAGAAAATGATAGAAAACAAAAGAAAGATTATAGAGAAACAAAAAAACATCCTAACTATTAAAACAAAAAAGGAAAAGGGAAATAAAGAATTTAACGAAATAAAAAAAAATGAATCAGGTGAAACTGAATTCGGAAGATGAAATGAAGTAAGCAAGAAAAATAAAAAACAATAAAAAAAAATACTTTTAAAACAAAAAGACAATACCTTCTTTCTACAACTTATTGAGCGATTTTTTCTTCTCAATAACTAATGAATGTTCAAAAAAAAAAAAAACAACAACAATGGAACATTTCTTACTCATCCCCATTTCCCCACTTCCCCACCCCCAAGAAATAATCCTGGTCTAGCGAATGTTAAGATCTCAAAGATAGACTTTTACTGTTACCAGACGATGTGCACAATTTTCATTAATTTCAATTTCTTTCATTCTTTAGCGGACTGCGGGCACGACATGGCCTAAACTGTGCCGATGTACCTAAAATCAAAATCAAGTAAAAAAATCATTCTTTAGCGAATACGGAAATACCCGAAGAGCAGAGGCGGACTGGCTATATGGGCATTCGGGCAAATGCCCGGTGGGCCGGTACCCTTATGGGCCGGTAGGGTTACCTAAAGGGTCTCATATTAATTGTTAAAGGTTTTACAATATTCCCTAAACAAAGTGGCCCTTTGAGCGTCGTGTTTAAAAAGAGTCTTTTACAGACTCAACATTGTAGGTCCTAATACTAATTTCTTTTAGCATATTTTTCGAAATAATGTAATAGCCTACATCCGTAGGCAGTGCTACTATAGGCTTCATCTTTTTCGGGCCTCCACACTTAGCGATGAAAAAGGAACATAAGGGCTAGATTTCTTATAAAGATATAGAGCATGCTTACAGTTACGGATACATGATTAAACTTAACATAAAGATTTTCTGAACAGGTAGGCCTATAATTGGAGGCCCATCGTATAATATACAATTTATAGGCCGAAGTGTTATAGAAATGCCTGAGCTAGACTATAGCCAGCGCACGATCATTTTCTCGTTCTCTAGCTAGTGACGTAGCTAGGGTGGGGGGGGGGGGAGAAGAGAGGAGAATTTGAAAATCCCCCCGGGCCCCCACTTGAGGGGGGTCTCAAATGAGTGTTTTTTACATTAAAAACTAACTATTACGCAAAATGCACGGGCCCTAAAAATCTTGAAAACCATTTTTAAGATCCATCCAACAAGTTTTTCCTAGCCAGAAGTTTGCACAAAATTATGAGTTACACAAAAATATTGTAAAAAAAAAAAAAAAAGGAATTAATTGATTGTAGCAGTAGTATGTTATAAAAATGGAAATATATATTTATAAGTTACAAGACAGTGGGACAGTTTGAGACGGAGACTATGATGAGTTCAAAACAATGAACCGAAGTCTTCTCATTATGTAAATGTTATACAAAGTTCACAAGGTCAAATGTTAATTATCCTGAACAGAAACACGCGACTACGTTTTGTTTTTCTTGTTTTTTTTTTTAATTTGACACATCTACACACACACACACACACACACCTGCGGGGATTTCAACGTGGAATTTAACACGTAATTCAAATGTTAATAAGGCTCTCGTCAGAAATACATGATATACAATATAGGAAAAAGGCTCATGTTTATGTCACTGTCCTCAAATACAAGAACTTGTTTTATTCCATAACATAATCTATCTCACGGGCTTATATCAGAGGACTAAATCAGTGGTCTGTCTCAATAGTCTATGGAAGTGATCTATTTCAGTGGACCATCACAGTGCTATTATTTAGCAAGATATCTTAGGGCCCTGGTTCAAGAGTACACTACAGTGAGTGCAGTGGCGTAGCAAGGTACCCGTGGGCCCGGGTTCAAGAATATGTTTATGGGCCCCCCTACCCCCCCCCCAATATGGCACATTTTGTGTGACAAAGTTATCCAGTAGTTTGTATGTATCAGTGCATTCAATAACAAAGCTGACAGAATCTTTGAAGACCTTGTCTAAGTACTATTTAGCATAGTAAACCTAATAAGGAAGTGTCTACTTTTGTTGAATCAATAAATGAAGCCTATTCGGTGGCGTAGCTAGGGTGGGGGATGGCGAGGGGTCCAAATTTGAACATCTCACATGACACCCACTGAGGGGCCCTGAAATGAGTGTCCTAAAGTTGTTTTCAATTAAATATTAAATATTACGCTTTTATATCTATATATCTTTGTGTCAGGATGTCGAATGTCAAAATGTAGGGATCCCTAAAGAGGTCAAACTTCTCGGGCCTCCAAATCCCTAAATATGCCACTGAGGCTATTGTACTGTTTGGTCATATAAAAAAAAAACATTGTCGCCTTACCATCATAAGTAATTTAAATAAAGATGGGAATATTTAGTTTATTACTTAAAATTATTTGTTCAGTCAATCCTACAGATTTCTGGTTCTCACAAATATGAAATCTTACAAATGATTTTCTGCAATTTGTTTGGATATTTCTTGATCGGAATTCACAAAACAATTTCAGAAAATAATCCAAATTTAATAATTTTTAATTCTCTTTGGGTGCTGTCAACCATGATAGAGAAAAATGGCACAGATTTGGATCTCCTTTAGGTGTTTTGCTACAATTGCATTTCCCAAGTCTACTATCTCGTTTTGAATTTGTGGGTCAAAGGAAAGCATTGTGTTTTTGTTTTCTTATGAATTTATGTACTGCTAAGACATTGTTGTTTTTACTTGTGTCACCAAAACGATAGATACACTTTTCGATTATCACTAAATGAAAGGTTCTTGCATTTTAAAGTTACAACTATCATTTACTATGCTATGAAATACTTTCAGTCAGCAATGGTCAACTTTTTCGATGTGCTCTGTTTAAATCTTCAAACGTTCTCAGTCATTCAGGTTATTTGTATGTTGGGCAAACTTGTTGGTGGAGTTAAGTAATTATGCCTATCTTTTTTTTTTGACGATTCGGTTGGAAAACAAACGTTGGTGCTGTGTCTGGGTATCAACCCAAGACCATCCTTACGACTTTCCAGTGCAATACCAGACGAAAAACCAGTCATTTCAAGTGAAAGACACTTTCCCATTATAAATGTAATTATGACTATATCCTAACAATGTGTGTTAGGCCTATAAACCTCCTCCCCAATACAGCCACAATAAGTAGCTAAAATGTCAACGTCTTTAATTTTACCCAAAATGACAAGCAGAATTTGATTTTGTTTCTTGTTTAAAACCTATTTTAAGTCTAAATCTAGAGTTCTGGCTATTTGAGATATGGGACCCCATATAAGTCCATATATTGTATCAAACTACTAAGTATTTCATGGGGGCCCTAAGCTAGAGCTAATGTTGCATAGAGGGGCCCTGGATCCATGGTTGTTTCACCATCGGGTGTTGGCCCATAAATGGTTGTGGGCCCGGGTTCATTGAACCCCTTTGCGCCATGAATGCTACGCCACTGAGTGAGTGTGATCCTCTATACAGAAAGTTTTGTGGGGAAAAAAAACAATCGTAGGTATCAAAACATCTACAAATAATCCTTCCAATCAAAGAACTACTTTATACAACCAATATCTTTACCCCCAGATGAGTAACGAGTATGCAAATACTAACAGTTGAAACATGTACATGAAATACATTTGATATATTACAATTCTTACAGACAAGTTTTCTTTGTTCTCTCTTAACATATAATTTGATTCTAAGATTTTGATGTAGTAATTAAACATAGAAAATAAAAAAACATTCTTGTCTCATAAATATTATTTTGCAATTTTTAGGTACATAAAAACAAACTCTATTTAAATGTACATAAGATGAACACCGCAGGGACCATTAGCGTAGTACGTTTGATGGTGCAATGCGTCTGGGTCTATGACCCTACTCTTGCGGTATACTGATGTATGCAAACGCGACATGAAGCTCTTCAAAATCGACACTAGCAGCGGCGTTATCAGGGATTGGCCTCTTTAGTCATACAAGAAGTCGCCAAGGGAAAAGATCGTCTCTCGGGACCTAAAATGCCACAGATACCTATGTCTACAGTGCTGAATAGAGGGGAGGAAATATCGACACCAATAAAATAATTTTAAAAAAATGTCTAACATTTTTTAAAAATAAATTTTTTTTTACTTTCATGAAAATATATCAATTAATCCCATCAAAACCCAGTGGGTCACCTGCGGAACAAATCGAAAAAGTAGGTCACGGT
>JADKLZ010001483.1:23106085-23117073 GCA_021533235.1 Biomphalaria straminea
TAATAGATGTAGTTAATTTTTTACAGTAATAAGGATGAGGTGGACTATCGTAGCCATATTTTTTGAACCAACTTTATTTTATTCTATTCTTTTATTGAAAAGAAGTTTTCAAGATGTATCCGAGGCAGTAGAAGATCATATACAGTTATGCGCTTATAAAGTTTAGTTGAAGTGAAAGTCTGGTGCTACAGGCCAACGACCTATCTCATTAATAATTATATCATTATATACTTATTATTAGTTTTATCATGCATGGGTTATTTTATTTCAATGCGCATTCCAATATACATGCTACTTATTACCTTTATGATCTATTAATAGGACTTTAAGTCATCAATAGAGAGACCAACCCAAAAAAATGTGACCAAACGGGCCCGCCCGTTATTTATTGGAGCGGTCTAAATGCTATTGGTTTTGAATGAAGGGCTCTCAAAAATAAATCTTTTTGTACCCCATGATAAATAACAATTTATTGTTATTATTATTTGTATTATAGAATTTATATAATAGAAATTAATTAATGTTCATTATCTGGCACTACCAGTGTAGAGCTTTGTTAAAGGGAAACTTCATTGCAGTCAACTCAACAGTTACATCTGAGGAACTACCTGATGTTGTGGCATATCTGCATCAATCTACCCTTTGACAAGTAGCGAAGATCTTCTTAGATACTTAGGGCTTCAAATCTGTCTTTGAGGTCAGTTGTCATTAACCCTTTGGATGATATAACAGCAGGGTATATTGTTATTTTAGATAACCTCCATAGCTGCATAGTGTCTAAGCTTAGGTTTTAGTATTATGTTATTTCTTCTCTTTCTGATTTTTTTTTAAATTCATTTTCTTTATGGGACAGTGGTATTGCCATGTCGATGTCAAATTTCTTTTTTTTTGGTCAATAAAGACTAAACTATTATGTATTATTATGATTATCATTACTATTATTATTATTAAAGTTATTATACCATGTCATCGTCTGTTCATTGACTTATGTCATTGGGTTACTGCGACTGTTTGCGTACCAAAATTCCTCAAATTCTTTCGGCCAGCAGAGCCGGCCTTAGATAGCTGGAGGCCCTAGACGAAGTGAATTTGGTGTCCCCAATCGAAATAGAGAAATAAAAACAGCGAAAAAATAAATTACGCAAATTATTTAAAACCTTGAGACTGTAACAATAACATTTGGTACAAGTTTCGCTATTTCTTCTGTGAAATTGTAATATAATTATAAAAAGTCAGGCTCTACCGGCTACCAGCTGCACATAGCAGGATATCTGGAGATAGGCTTTTACATTTTGTATGCTGTCCAGCAGCCCTTCTTTGGACGACCCTTTCACTGCTCCTTAAAGTATGACTCTTGACAGTGAGTCTTGTCTTACAACTTGACGGAACTAGTCAGGCTATCGTCTCTTAATGATAGCCTTTATATAGCGCTACTTTCTTGCTTATAGCGTGCCCAGAGTGCCATGGTCCTATCTCCTTGTGGACCAGAGGGTGGTATATGGAAGCAGGCTTTCCTTTTTGACTTTAGGCGCTCAGTAAATACATCTCTGCTCGAGTCAGGTGTCGAACCTCGAGCCCCCTTTGTCGGGTTTAAGAGTTGTGTTAGTAACAGCTGAAAAACCCTTAAGGTCCCGAGGTTCAATCTGACAAGAAACAAAAGTCATTCACACACACCCACAATGTACATAGAGTAGCCAACTAGGTGGATAATTTGAATGACAAAACAAATATGAATTTAATTGTATGATCTAGGAATATTTACAATGAAGCAAGTGATATATGATAAATAGATAATATAGATAGTAATACATAATATATATACATATACTGAGATTATGTTAAAGCTAGAGATATTCTTCAATAACATACATCGCACCTTGCTGCTGATACTAAACTGGCGCCCCTGATGTGTGACGGCCCTGACACTCACGCCGTCAATACCACGCCAATCTGGCGGTGTCACCCAAGACTGGCATATATATATTGAGAGAGATATCTCTCTCTGCGAAGACAAGCAGCACCCACACTGGCATACGTTGAGTGGATACAATTCCGACACTGGCAGTGACACCAAAGACTGTACTATATAGTTCTAAGAAGACAAAGCGACGCCGACACTGGTATAGGATCAAGAGCCGTACTGCAACTCCACCACAGGCACCCTATAAACGAAAAATGACACAACATTCAACCTCTATCCCATAACAATAAACAACTATAAACAGCGATAACCCTACACTACAAACTATAAAAAGTATCAGCCCCAAAGTAACTCACCCTAAACAGGGGTCCACAAATCCTACTGAATAGAATAATGTACGGTATGTCCAAGAAACTACAAGTCCAAGAAACTATAAGTCCAAGAGAACCATTACAGACTACTGACTAACACACCGTCCATTTTAATAAACAAAATCAGCCAGGTGAACTGTCTCAGGACAGCGAGTGACCAAAAAATGACTTTGTGACGTAGCAGAAAAACAATAACAATACAAGGCACTCTTGCCACGTACAAACAATACCAAACAGAGTTAGGAGACCACAAGGACACTTGTCCGAACTACGTGACACCCTTCATAGGTAGCCAAGACTTAGCCTCTCGACCACGCTTCCCACTCTTTGCAGTATTGAGGAAGTCGTCCTCTGCTAACGAGAGTGTGGAATTGTAAAAGTACAAACTCATTTGTCTTCTTTTCCTGGTGTCTGGTATCCAATATGTTTCTGTAGCATTTACTGTCAAAGGTTTGAATTCTTCTTTCTGCCTGAGCGTTCATTGTCCAACTTTCAACTCATATCATGTGGTGTATTCTTGAGGAAATCGTTATCACTTTTAAACACATGTATAACGCTATATTAATCTATTACTAAAGAGAGTAGTTGTCTATACTTTAGACTTTGAGAAGCAGTGTTCGTCTTTTGAGAGTTTTGACGCTTTCCCTCATTGTCTAGTTGGAGACCGACTTCAAGCCTATAATAAGGAACAGAAGTGGGCAAAAGAACGGATTGCTAGAATTTGTGTATTTGTCGTCATGCTTGGATGACTTGTTTCTTTTTTTTTTCCGTTTCAACAGGTGATTGCAGAATGGAATAGACTTTCAAATAGAGGCAGTGTGGAGAAAATACATGTTCTCGATTTTATTCGTGGAACAGTTTAATAATAAAATTACCATATTGAGCTTCAATTTAGGTTTAACATTGTATCTTCTCGATCAGATGATGTTTGACTAATTTAAATTTGGAAAAAAAAAACAAAATTCTTCCTGTCCTGATAAGAAACACTGAAATTACGACTTCGCTTTGACAAAAGTAAGCTTATCAACTTGTAGCAGCAAAGCATCCACATTAAATTTATGAAACAAGTCTGTTAAATAATAGACCATGTCCGATTCCCACTAAATTTTTTTTGGTCTTAAAATTGGATCTTTAGCCCCCCCCCCCCCCCCAGAGCTCAAAGTATTTGTCACTCTGTTTAAGTGACGCGTAAGCCTTTCGACTACTGTCTAACTTCAGAGTGAAGAGCCACTGATCAAAGAGCAATTCTTTATGGATTTCTTGATTCATAACAAAACTAAAAATGTGATAGTAATAACACATTATATTATTGGGCAAGGTTAACTAGTCCAGCCCGCACGAAGTCTAAGTGTAAATGTTAACTTATTATTAAAGGGTTCCTGGAGTTGTCTTGAAATTGCAAAATATACGAATTAGTCATGAAAAATCTCTTGAAATTATAAAAATGTTAAGAAAAGGCGAATTTCAACAAAACAAGAAATTCAAATACTTAATCTATATAATATTTCTCAAAGTAAATAGGTCAGACGGGCAACAAGCAACATGCAACAAGTAATCTATTTTTAGCTCCATTAATCATTTTTTTAACGCATTGGCTTTACTTATTTTATAATGCGAAAAATTAGAACCATATTTAAAACTCGAATTATTTATGTATTTAATAGTCAAAGAGATGTTTTCTAGAGCGCAAACATTCTATGATTCTTTAGAAAAAAAAATCCATTGACTTGCAAAAGACCTTTAATACGAGTATTTGTGAACAATTGTGGTGGAAAAAAAAAAGGCTTAGCAAGGACTGCAAGGTTAGAGAGACAAGTGGAGTTTTGTTCTTCGACTTTTTAAAAATTATATTTTATCTTTTCAGTCTGTAGTGTGCTATTGTGTTTGTAATTGCAGATTGTGTTCAACCATATGCCAAAGACTTATTTCCCTTACAGCTTGATGGTTAACAGCGTTATAAATGACTATATTTTGTTAAAAATGTGTTTGATTTCTTTTAAAGCAATAGCTTATATAATTAACAGACAAATAATTATAGGGATGTTAAATCGACAGGATGGCGCGGGGAATCTGTTGTAAGTAATAAAATGGCTTAATTTAATAATTTTTACACTTTAAATTAGAGCGGGTCCTATGAAATGCGGACCCCACTGCGGTCGCCGGCCCTGGTAAATAGCGGCGTATGCTATGCCGCCGGTCAACTAGTTTCCTTTAATAGCCAACGGCATACACATATAAATGTAGATCTATCTAGACCTCTTAAAACAAAAAAGCGATATTTTGCTAGTCGATAGTAAATCTTTTTGTTGGAAATCTACTGTAGATGGTTAGTAAAGTTATAAACCGTGATTTTGTACTTAGTAAAGTATGAATAAAATGCAAAGACGAGTATATTTTCTAATTCAAAATCTTAACTTTCGCTTATTATCTTTATCCCTGCCCAGACTGGGCCCGCACAATCCGTTTCGCATAGGGCCCCGCAATCTGTAGGACCGGCCCTGGCAGTACTACGAATGTCTACATAAAATATCTCATGTCAATAGGAATTAAACCTTGCAGATTACAAGTGTATGATTGAAAGAGAGACTGTGGCTATTGTTAAGGTTATTGTCCTAGTCGAAATATCATCTAGTGGGGAAACAGATCATGGCATTGACAGAACATAAACCATTACATTTGAGATTCTCACGCTACATTTTCTACACAGAAATCTCCTCTGTAAGTTCTATTTTTAATATACGGTCTGGGCAATTTTATGGAATAAAATTCTGTAGCATTGAAAAACAAGATAAATCAATATGGAGTATTTGTTAGCGTATAATGCAACCCAATGTAAGAATAAACCTTTTGTATTTAGAGTGGAAGAAAAAAATGAATGTTCAAAATACGAATTATTTTCGTGTAACTGTCAAGAGCTAAAGAATATTTATTTTTGCCACAATTAAATGTTTAAATATATAAAAAGAAAATATTTTTAAAAAAACACATTTTGAAATAAATTAGACCTAAATATATACATACATATATAAAAATATATTTACCTTACAAATTTAATCAGAAAAAAATAGTAAATGGCGTAAAAAACAGCAGACCAGTGTTATGAATCAGACGTCTTTTGACATAACAAATACAAATTTATATCAACCCAACACTTCTCTTAATTTAGCCGATGCAAGGGAACTAACCACAGTGAGTGTTATACTATCAATAAATGTATGAGTTTACCCCCTTTATATATTTTTATTTTGTGATAGTTTGAAGATCTAAGAAAAAAGAAAAAGATTTTTTTTTTATTGCAGAAAAAAAAAAGTTCTACACAGTCTTTCAAAACAATATATTTAATCAATTTTAACAAGCATCTTTCTATGTATAAATTTTCTAAGCAATTTTATTTCATTCTCTGCCATTACAGACAAATATTTTTTTTTCACCTGATATAACAGTAACGTTGATAAATCATGTTTCATGCTTTTAACATGGTCTGTACGCTATTGCCACTATTGTCCACTATATTTGTGGACCTGTGTAGGAAGAAGGTATCTGGGAGAAGGCTTTCATGCACGGCCGGTCTTAAGCTACTGCAACCTCTTCGGCCGCAGTGGGCCCTGCACTTTCAAGGGCCCCCGAGCTAATTATAGGTGTATATTATTAAATTAAACCAGTACAACTTACATTACAGGGTTCCCGCCTGAAACGTTGCTCTACGAAGTCTTTCGCTTTCAAGGAAAAAAGATCTCCATTGGCACGCTGTTAGACATATCATCTATACCTCTATGATCAAACGTAACTGGTACGAAGGCTTCACTTTAGAAACTTTTTCATATTTATATTACTGTTATTGAGTGTGTGTGTGTTGTTGTTGATGTAATCATATGAAAATTAAAGTGGATGTTTTTTTTGAAGGCTGAAGAGTTTCTGGTGTAACCACGAGGTGGTCTGTCGTAAGTGAAGTTACTAAAAATAAAGTTAAAGGAAGCTTAGCTAGAGACGTGAGATAGATCAGACGTGTTTTTTTGTAGTGAGTTTTATCTTGTTGAAATGATAATTTCAATTTTAATTCTACATATATCTACTTTCAAGATGAATCTATGTACATTCTGACACCTTATGTTTCTACTCGATAGTTGGTTTGTACTTATAGCACCAAACAACTAGTACTTCTAAACCGTCTATTAATTTTTTTATGTTGAACTTAAATTAGATAAGCTTCTTTTAAAACGAGATTTAAAAAAAATAAATAAGATGCGAAAACATTAACCATTATGTAGAGATGTAATGATGACGCTGTTTAATTACAATGTAGTGGATCCATACACTCTTTGTGAAAGTCTTAATGACTTAGTGAGAGAAGCATTTTTAATTCTTTTTATTTACAAATAGAAGCCGTTGAAATGTTCCGTTTGTACATCAGATTTTCAATCAACTGACGGGGGACCAGTGTACTTAGGTACATACATCAAACTGGGTCATTTGGGTCACGAGAACTACTTTTACACACAACGTTACATTACAGAATGCCCAAATCGTCGATATTGATTACATGCCCTTTGTTTGTTTTTCTTACTTCCCCTTCCTTGGCATGTAATAGATAAAACTTTAAAAAAAAAGGGGGGAAAATCGCGTAACAAAAAATACACAAGCTAGATGAGAAATTGTATTAAATGGCCACTCGCCTAATTATAGGTGATCTTTACCAACATGTTCATGAACAAATGTAGTCTTGTTCATCCCACCCCATGTGTATATCGATCTTTAATCTGGTCAAGATGTTAAATAAAAATACCTGTTATGTCATACCGTTATGGTTAATTCTCTTTAGGGCCTTCATCTACCTATATTATACTCCCATTTTGATTATACACATATAACCATTCGGCAGGACCAGCTGGATATTAAAATATATTATTAATCCAGGGCTAGACAAAATGGCAACACAATTTTATCGGATATAAAGGGTTTAATTTGTTAACATTGAAGATATCTACCAGAGACTTGTATTTTACTATCATACATTGTTATCATTGGCTTATTACAGTATAGATTGAGAAAAGACTAATTTATTGTTCATTGCTTTTATTTTGTGCCTAGTGACTTTGTTATAAGGTTCCAAAGTTCTTATTGATAGTCTAATTTGATTGGTTGGAATTCAAACTAACTGACTGAATAATTTTTGTTTTTTGATGTTATTGACTTTAAAAAAAAAAAAAAAAAAAGTCACTTTACTTAGGCCTAAAGATTTGGTAAATTATTAACAAAGTGAAATGTTAAAAGTATAAAGGTTGCTTGTAATTAAGTGAGCGTCTATTTTAATTATTTAAATAGCTCGTTGTAAGATTTCAAGTTTTTGTGCTGTTGTTTTTCCCTTAAATACTAGAAATTAAGTTTCAATGCATCAATTCCCTGATATTCTTTTACAGTAAACAAATTAAATTGAATTAACTGTCAATGAACCTGTTATCTGTTATTCGATTGTATGTGAACCATTTGTTGGTGAAAGATTTGTCTGGTGAACCATTTGCTGGGTGAACAAATAGTCACGTCACTTGTCGTGACGTCAGACCTATGACGTGGAAAGAGGCTACTAGTCTACATTGCCCACAGGTTGCGACGCCGCAGGTCAGTGTTTGATTGTCAAAAGAGTTGAGCCGAAGGCTCTTCGAACTCTAGGCCTGTAAGCTTGAACAATCCGTTCTGTCTGAAAGAGATCCAAGTCAATGTTTGAAAAACATTGCTATTTCCGATGTGTCTGGCACTCCGGGCGCATAGACTAGAATACATGGCCGAAGGCCAAGGACACCGGGAATTCTACCATTTTTCTATGTTATACGAAGCTAACCGTGCAGGACTCACGGTTAGTGTAACGGCCCCTTGAGGAACGGCGCAAGGATTATGGACAGGGATGTGGAAACTCTCTTTCAACTCTGCATTGGGTTTCGGTCCATGTCAAAACGAGGCATTCAACTTTGTGTCCTATTTAATCATTGTTGGTATTAAAATGAAGTCCTTGTGAATCGCTTATTGAGAAGCCTCTGATTTGTTTGCCAAACAATGATTACACTACTTTTCGTCAAGCTTACTTCAAAGCAGATCGACACCTTCGATATAGAGGTAGCGAGAAGATTCGTCAACTTTGTTTGTTGATTTCTTTACATACTTTTTTAAATTAGTTTGTCATGTCGTATGTTTGTGGTTGTAATGTTTTACAGCGCCTTGAGCCTACATTTTTGTTTGTTAACAGCGCTTTATAAATAAAATTAGTATTATTATTATAACATATGACTACACTAGCTTCATCCACAGAATTGAGGTCATTAATGCGTTGGTTTTGACCCGGTTCTTGAATCTATAGCTTACATCATGTTGATGGGCCGTTATCAGTCGTTTCCTAAGGGCTATACCATACTGTATCTTTATGAAAACGTTACTTTTAATGTCATAAAAAAAGGCATCCCTCATAAGCTTTCATTTCCGTTACATAAATTATATGTCAGTGTAATATACACAATTATCTGTCATTAGCCTAATTGTACGTATACCATGACCTGTTGATACTGTTCATTTCTACTTGCCACAAAATATCGGTCCGTCTAGCACGAGTCCTACATCTGGCTTTAATATCCACCGTGTAGATCTCTATTCTATCATATGTAGCCAGCTTCATGTCACAGACTCCACAAATGACCACTCGTTAACTGGACAACGGTCAGATCTCTGGGAAACTTGCCCTCTCTATTTATGACATCTTACAGCCTGATCTAGGCTACTTCGTATGTCTCCAAACTCACACCATTTCCGCCCCCCTTCTTTTTTTTTTCCTCGCTGTCTTTAAAAAGAAACCCACCAGCTTCAATAATCCATATCTGGGTATCTTAAAACCACTACCACCCTTGTCCCCTCACCACAGTTCCCCTACCCCTCGTTTTCTCCATTCCTCCACACCACCGAAACCGCTTGTAACACGCTCCCTCATTGGCTAATCGATTTCGGCCTCAACACGCCCCCTGAATCGACTCGCGGGCGTGGCCAGCCCCGCCCACTTTTCCAGCCCCGCCCACCAGTCGATGATTTTCCCGCCCCTTCCTCGTGCTGGTGGGGGGGGGGAATAACAAGAAAAAATTGATTGACAAGCAAAGCTATTATAGTCTGTGGGAAGACTGAAGTGGCCAAGCGGACATACTCTTTGGTCTTCGCGAGCCCCCAGCACCTTCTTGTCTAGTACTCTTAACATTCTCATCGCTGGGCGCGGTACTCCAATGATAACAAGACGCCCCCAAACCATACCGCTCGAATGCGCTACCCAGAGCACTAAAATTTTCAAAAATTCGTTTTGCATTCAGTTCAACTTATTCCGTTCGTGTTTTATTTATTTTAAAATTCCGTTTCGTTATTTATTTAGCTGTAATTTTTCACTCATTTTATTTGTTTCATATCCGTTTTGAGTTTTGTTCCCTTTTAATTTGAGTTCATGTTTTTATCGCCGTCTGTTGACGTGCTTGTTGAGCTAAAGATGCGAGGAAGGCGTTCACGAATCATAGAGTGTATTGCCTCACTTAGGGCAAGTGGGGGTGCTTGCCAGGATTTTGATCGGGGGCAAAATAAGGGTGTAGCTCATATTCTCAGATAAAGACTAAAAAAAAATTTGAAATCCATAAAATAATAAAATAAGATATCGTGGGATGAGGAACTTGAGGGAAATGCAGGGCTAGATTATTGAATTGACATTGTAACGATGACAGAATTACAAAAAAACGATGAAAAAGAAAATCGACAAGGATTTAAGAGAACAAATCAATCGATTTATGTGTTTATTAACACGTGAAAACATTGAACTGGACGGCTACTGAAATATCAAACGAGAGGAAATACAAAAATAAGGCTAAGGCGGAAACAAAAGTCAATACCTTATAAATTTAAGTCTCACTACTTGACGCTCTGTGGTAGCTCTTATATCGTCCTTGTAGGAGGAGACGCAAGATGTTTAGATGACTAGTTGGCGTAACAGACGTGGTCTTTTGTCTTGTCGTCTTTCTGCAGCCATGTCTTTAAGACATTGTCTTTATTTCAATTAAAGATCCATGAACTTGCATTATCTATGTCAGTATTGAGAAGAACATGACATCGGTCTGTCATTTTTTCGCATTATCGGAATGTGTCATTGTTTCGTGTCATCGTTGTCATTTTCCATGTTATTTATAGGTTTCATGTCATCACGGTATAAATTTAAATAAATTAAAAATTATCTTTATTATTTAAATGTCTTACAATTCGTGCATAGCACAAAATTAAAAAAAATTTAAAAATGTTTTACATGTTTCGGATGTTCCTTCAGAGTTGAAGATAGTTACTTCCTAGTTCAAACCTCCCGCAGGACGACGGGGGATGGGAGCGGGCAAGGTTTGAACCCGGGACCATCGATAAATCCAAACGACAGTCCAGCGTTCAAACCGCTCGACCAGGCAGCCAAAACGAAACATTAGTGCTATAGGAAATATTATACACGTTCACAAAGGTTTCAATAAAAAAATACACTTGAAATGTTTTTTTGAATTGTATTCAATGATTTGATCGTCAAACAAAGGAATTTCTGTTTCTTCCTTATATCTGCATTATGACGGTAAACATCTCTAAATCCTGACCCAGAGCGTATTAAATCCTGACCCAGAGCGTATTGAATCCTGACCCAGAGCGTATTGAAT
>JADKLZ010001483.1:23156600-23174743 GCA_021533235.1 Biomphalaria straminea
AAAGAAAGAAAGAAAGAAAGAAAGAAAGAAAGAAAGAAAGAAAGAAATGAAAGAGAATGATACGCTCCAGTGAAACAGAGATGTGACAAACATGTCAGATTGATAATTATGTTTAATAGCTAGAGGTGAGATGGTGGAGGGGGGAGGCAGTTCGACAAACGGGGCGTACCTTTGAGTTGGAATTGCTTATTAAATGTGGCTCTATGTGGCTGAGGTGTGGCTCTATGTATGGTTTAGGAGTGGATGTAAAAGTTGTAGGTGAAAGTTGAGAGATGGATGGACTAAATGTTATATCGGTGAAAAAGTCAATAAGTGAAACAGTCAATAAGTGAAACTGTCAATAAGTGAAACTGTCAATAAGTGAAACAGTCAACAAGTGAAACAGTCCAGAAGTGAAACAGTCAATAAGTGAAACAGTCAACAAGTGAAACAGTCCAGAAGTGAAACAGTCAATAAGTGAAACAGTCAATAAGTGAAACAGTTAATAAGTGAAACAGTCCAGAAGTGAAACAGTCAATAAGTGAAAAAGTCAACAACCTTATGAAATTTTTAAGGGAAAGTTTATATTTTTAGATTATATTACTATTTTTACTTTTTTAAAAATTTATGGGCGTTTTTTTACCCATTGAATGTGTGGTTTTATCAATTTAATTGGGTCGGCGGATACCTGAATATTCCCTGAAAGTGTTTTTTTTTTTTCATAGTATACATGTGTGATAAAAGTGTAAGTAATTGGGTCTTGTATTTGAATTTGTGAGTTTAATTAAGTGTAGTTATAAATGTTTTGTTTGAAAATGTGAATTTATTTATCGAAATTGTGAATTATTGAGAAAATGTGTGGATCTAAGAAAAAAAATGTGACTTTAAGATAAGATAAGATAAGATAAGATAATTTTATTGATCCAATCTAATGGAAATTCAGTTTGATTACAACTTGACAACGTCAGCGTAACTACTATACAAAAACAATGTTAATGAAAAATTCGAACAACATTCACATACAAACACACATGCACATTCACAACCAGCGCTTTATGAATTTTACTTCTATGTACTTCTCGATGACAGCTGATCTCGTAACACTCTGATCGAAAGTGGGACAAAGGAGTTTTTAAATCTTTCAGTTTTAGTCTTGATGGAGAGGAGACGACCACTTCGTTCAGATCTTATGTAACAGTGGTTTAATGGGTGAAGGTTGTCTTTAAGAATCGTGAGTGATTTGGAAATGCATCTTTCTTGGAAAAGCTCTTCAAGAGATGGTAGCTCTGCTTGAGTAATATACGATGCTTTTTTAATTAGTCTATTTATTCTGAATCTTTGTGCCAGTGGAGTATTACCGTACCAGCAGGTGATGGCAAAGTTAATAAGACAGCTGATGGTTGCTGTGTAGAATAGTTTGATTATCGTTTTGTCTATGTTAAATTTTCTTAGCTTTCTGAGATAGAAGAGTCGCTGGTTAATTTTCGTGTATAGATTTTGACAGTGTTCACTCCATTTCAGTTTGTTGTTGATAGTTGTGCCTAGATATTTATATTCTTGTACTTGCTCTATATTTTGGTTGTCTATCTGAATTTCTGCAATATGGTCTTTGTTTCTCCTAAAGTCAATAATCATTTCTTTAGTTTTCTGGACATTTAAAATTAGAAAGTTATTCATACACCATTGGTAAAAGGTGTTAATTGTTGAATGGTACATATTTTCGTCACCTGCAATAAGGCCAATGATTGCTGTGTCGTCAGCGAATTTTATGATGGGAGTGTCAGCTGATACGCTCTGAATGTCATTTGTGTATATGGTATACAATACTGGTGACAGGACGCACCCCTGCGGCGCTCCAGTGCTAAGTTCTCTCGTGCCTGAGACATGACCGTTCACTTTTACATATTGTGGGCGTTTGATGAGAAAGTTTAAAATCCAAGCTTGTATGTTTTTGCTAACGTTCAGATCAGATAGTTTTTGTATCATGCGATGTGGTTGGATGGTGTTGAATGCAGATGAAAAATCTACGAATAATACTCTGGCGTAGTGTCTCTGTGTATCAAGATGATGGTATAGACAATTCAGCATAAATAGTATTGCATCTTCTGTACTTCTTGATGGTTTGTAAGCGAACTGGTGCGGATCGAGGCGTGTTTCGACTTCTTTCAGTAGATGTTTTAAAATCATTTTCTCCAGGCACTTCATTGGAATTGATGTAAGTGCTACGGGACGTAGATCGTTGTTGGAAGCAATAATCTTCTTTTTGGGTACTGGAATTATTTCAGATGTCTTCCAAATGGAAGGTATTTTGTGCGTTTGCCAGGACTTGTTGAAGATAGCACAAAAAATATAAGCCAGTTGTTCCGCACATAGCTTTACAAGTTTGCCACTTAATTTGTCGGGTCCCGAGGCTTTAGATGTGTCTACCTGTTTGAATATTTTAATCACTTCTTGTTTATTAAACAGTTCTTGAGACTGGATTACATTACTGTCTTCAAATGATGCCAATAAATCATTGTGATTTTTCTCGAAGTTGTGGCAGTCGAATCGGCTGTAGAAATCGTTTAATTCATTGGCAAATTTGTTATTGTCAGCGACGCACATTGGTTCGCGCTTTGGTACGTAGCCAGTAATTTGTTTCAAGCCGTTCCAACAAGCTTTAGAGTTATTTTTCTTGAAAGAGCTTTCAATTTTTTCCTTGAATCTCTCTTTTCCTTCAAATAATTTCTTTTTAAGGGCTTTTTTGGCTGAGATGAATTCAGAAGAACTGCTCTTGAACATTCTTTTTTTGTATAGAATCGCTTGTTTTATGTCTTTGGTAAAAGCATGAAGCCAAAACTCACTCGTCACATATTCTGTCTCTAAATCTCTATAGTTATTCCTTACCATGCATTTAGAATAGCTAAGTACTATATTTCTGACTTGACAAAGGGAGGTGATTGAGTTAGATAATGAAGGAAGTTAGTTCTGTTGGAATACCATGTGGAGCAGATTATGAAACATTGATGTGGCAATTTTTCGGTAAAAATCTTTGTATAGTGTTTAAGCTGAGCTTGACTTTGAGTTCCTGCATCATCTGGTTTCCCAGTCTATTCATCATGATCGAAATGCGTGGCAGCATCATAGAACAGAGCATCGAATGAGAACAAAACACGCTGCAGAACTCAAACAACCACCATTCTAACAATACAACCACCATTCTTACAATACAACCACCATTCTTACAATACAACCACCATTCTAACAATACAACCACTAGTCTAACAAAAACAGCCACAATTCTAACAATACAATCACTATTCTAACAAAAACAGCCACTATTCTAACAATACAATCACTATTCTAACAAAAGCAGCCACCATTCTAACAATACAATCACTATTCTAACAAAAACAGCCACCAATCTAAGGTCAACAAAACACTACCCTATGCTCTTTACAAATAACGCGCTTTTCTTTTTCAAAACATTCGCCATCTATTTTTTGCGTTGGCGCATCTGCTTTAAAGCCTTTATTTATGCCCTGTGGAAAGACTATGCTCACTCAAGCGAAATGGTCCATACAAATGGGTCCTAAACCTACTTAAATTCACTTGTACACAAATCTGATAATAGACCATCTATTGGAAATTCAGAGGCCTCATAGAGGTGTTTAATTGTTTTTTTTTTGTTAGTTTTTTTGCTACCTCTACGGTCCTGTAACTGTTGGTAAGTACCTTAGGATTAGTTAAGTGGCTGTCAAAAAAAAAGTTTTGGTCTTTAATTTTGGCAGTCACCAAACATGCTCCGACGTCATAGACTACATTTGTCATTGTGAGACTCACGACCATTTGGGCCAAATGGTTCATTGACAAAATCCACGTGCAAGTGTTGAGAGCATTTGTTTCCGTTCATTGCAGTGTTCAATAACGCGTTGAATCGCTGCGTCCTTTCTGACCTTCCCCTTCACACACACACACTCACACACACACACACACACACTCTCACACACACACACACCATATTCCCCTGTCTCCGCTGACAACCCTCCTCCCCCATTCAACAGATTCTCGTCTGCAAAAAAAAAAAAAAGGGCAACATTGTGTTCGATTACTTTTGGACTGTGATCACGTGATGGGGGTCCCGCCAATGAAAAGATCAATCCTTGAGGAGGATAGAGCGAGCAAAACAAAACAAAATCATGGAATGAAAGAAAAAAAAAGAAAAAGGGAAGAAAACAAAATAGAGAGAGTAACAGAGCCGTGACCCCTCATGGCCGTATCGACATGGGGCCAGTAAGAACCTATGGGTAAAGCCCGCTGATCGGAAGCGACTATCGACAAGTGAGTAACTCGAACAAATTGACTCAACGTCCCGTGAACAAATTGACATGGAGAGGTTGAGGCGTAGTCAAACGTCTTGGTGGACGGTTTGGTCTGGGGGCGCAGGAACTGCTGTCAGGTGGGGCGGGGGGATGATATGAAAGAGGGGAGGGGTGTCAGGGGCCAAGGTCAGTAATTGCAAACATTAGGTTGTAAAAGAGAGGGGTTGGGGAAAATGGTACTGCTAAAGCGTCTGAAAAAACGTTTTGATAATTTGGTCTCAATACGTTTTATTTATTTATTTTATTTTGTTGGATTCAGACAGTTACAGGGAAATGTTGAGAAAAATGAAGATTCTCTAAACACATGCACAAGCTGAACGAAATATGGATAAAGAAATGTGGGTAGCATATATTACGAAAAGACCCGCGGCGTAGCATAAGCCAAGTTCTCTTTTTTTTTTTTTTCTGAGCCTCGCTCTCTGTCACCGCGAAAGTTACATGGGATAACTCTAGTCCGATTTGCAGAAAAAGAAGAGTTATCTCTCCATGAATTTTTAATCGCGGTGTCTCGCATGGTTGGGCCACGAAGACAATTATGTATATACTAAAGTATTTATTACTTCATTTTGCCAATTCTCGTGCGACTAAATAGGCCAATTCTTGATACACACCCAGGGTTACAGTTACGTCATTTGTAATTACAAGTCGTTGCAACGTTTGCAGCCTTCTTCCTACTCTCTGATATATTTACCATCTGCTATACAATATTTTGACGATAGAATTTCGGTATTGAACTGGTCATGTGCAAGTGCAGATTTTATGTTAAAGGCAAAAAGGGCCTGGATTTTTTTTATCTCGGGATCTTCGGGCGCCTCTGAGTCCACCCAGCTTTAATGGGTACCTGACACTAGTTGGGGAAAGTTAAGGCGGTTGGTCGTTGTGCTGGCCACATGACTCCCTCGTTAACCGTAGGCCACAGAAACAGATGAGCTCCGCCCTATAGATCACAAGGTCTAAAAGGAAACTTTTTTTAAATGTAAATTTACTTTTGTTATGTTAGGTTTGCATATTTTTTGTAAAATGAATTTTTTTTTTACTTTGCGGAGGCCCCAGTATGAAGCCATGGGCAGTCACACAGTCCGAACTGCCGTACCTCTGGCCCCTAATCCAACTTTTTTATCCTAAACTTTTTGTTGTCTCCCTTACTTGGCACTAGTGATCTGAAGTTAGGATCTTGTTGGCTTACGTGGTCAGTTTGTAGATTTCAGTTTTAGATTTTGTTTCAGTATCTCCGCCTGTTCTATTTGCGGCTGTGGTCAGCTGAGGTCATTGAGTGTAGTAATTTGTATCGCTTATTTAGTATTTTTACCAAGCTTATATCAACTCCCTCTGTCTGGTCAAAAGTTTGAGCACGTTATTTCTCTCACACTAATTCTTGGATCAAGTTGAAACTTTGCACAATTATTTATTGGCAGAGGTAAGAATGAATTAATAAACAATTAGTCAATATTTACTGTTAAATAATTATTTGTTTGACACCAACAAGGGAAATAAATCCTTGAGTATTCACATATCCGGTTGACTATGTAGCGTTTCGTCCCCTTAGATAATTGAACACGTTATTTTTCCCACACCCATTGGCTGATCAAGTTGAAATTTCAAACGATTATTTATTTTCACTAACAAAACAGGAATCAATTTTAAAAAGTATTCAATCAGACAATTAATTATTGGCAATTAATTATTTTGTTTGATATCGAATAAGGAAAGAAAATACATTATTGAGAGAGATAGTTGTAAATGTGGCGTTCTTTCTATGAGCTGAGCTTTTTTTAAAGTATTTTTTTAATATATGCTTGTTACTATAATTAAAGGGCGTGGTGGCTGAGCGGTAAAGCGCTTGGTTTCCGTACTGGAGGTCCCGGGATCGAATCCTGGTGAAGACTGGCATTTTTATTTCGGGATATTGGGGCTCCCATGAGTCCACCCAACTCTAATGGGTACCTGACATTAGTTGGGGAAAGGTAAAGGCGGTTGGTCGTTGTTCTGGCCACATGACACCCTCGTTAACCGTGGGCCACAGAATCAGATGACCTTTACATCATCTGCCCTATAGACCACAAGGTCTTAAAGGGGAACTTTACTTTTACTTTACTATGATTAGTCCTCGTTGGTTTGTTTACATAACTCTGATTGTAAAAATGTAGATGTTGACACGATTAAGTCCGTCTATCTAGTTGCCATAGTCTTGTTGTTTGTAATATCTGAGTTTGGTAGAGGCACAAGACTGCTTACCCTTAACAATAGACCAAACTTTCTGTCCAGTTGGGACTCGATTATTTCTTTCAAAACACAGGATCGATACTTTTAAACTAATAACGGCGCGGTACTAATCAAAACAGTGTTTTCTTTTTCTAAATTATAATTCTCTTTCCTGGGTTTTTCTAAAATTAGGCACAAGTAACTATGGTTACTAATCAATGGTCTGCTAAATTACGTCTGAGATGGATGTGTTCTGATGAGAAAGGGGGTGGGAAGACAAAAATGGCACAGTTGGCAGACGTCATGAATATTAAGAATAAAGACATGCGGTCAAGGCACCCGACCTGTTGAATACACATTTGCAAACATGGTTCAATTTAATACATGGAATAAAACGGAAAATATTTAGATTATAGGACTACCATTAGCTCTTTAGGACTACCATTAGCTCTTTAGGACTACCATTAGCTCTTTAGGACTACCATTAGCTCTTTAGGACTACCATTAGCTCTTTAGGACTACCATTAGCTCTTTAGGACTACCATTTCTAAGGAGGGTGATATTTACAATCACGTCTGGTAAGCATTAGTTCTCTATCGCTCGTGATGGAGTGAAGCTGTATGTCTCAGAGTCTCGAGATTTGAAGCAAGAAGAGTGGCCAGCGTGAAAGAGCGCCGAGCCAACAAAAAAGCTGAGAGAAGAGGCAGGCCTATCTGCACCTAAACAAGCCTACCCTTGCCAAGTATGCGGCTGGCTTTTTAAAGCGGCTATTGGGTCATCTTCGTGTTCGAGAGATATGAGGAGGACCTCTATACCATGATCTTTGCAGTTGCTACACATAGAAGTGGAATGACACAATTGTACAAGAAGTTTAACCTATACATATAACATCCTATTACAAGACACTTTAGACTAGAGAAAGTATACAATAGATAAAATAGATCCAAAAGTGCTTTAAAAAAGCTAATTAAAATAGCTACGCGTTAACGAATGTTTGGAAGAGTAAGAATAGGGTCTTGTGCCACAAGTCAAAAAGAAATAACACCAGACAATGTTTAAGTCATCAAGTTTTCAATTGTTTACAAAGTCAAAAGCTGCTGCACATTTACTGTATCAGAAAAAACTTTATCAAGAGATTTCTAATCCCAGACGTGAGCGTATATTGCTACCCAATTTCAAAGTTCTGTTTTTGGCTGATTTAGTTCATATTCAGTTGAAATATTTAAAGTTCCTAGATTGACAGTGATGGAGGTCTATGGGTAGAAAAAAGATAGCTTGACAGTGATTCTTTTGCCCTCCAACTGAAACTCAAAAGTTGGCAAGTTTTACTTTTTTTTTTTCTTGATTCATTCATTTCTATCTTTTCTCAACTTCAACTTATATTTCAGCCTAATAGATTCTCTGTAGCAAGTCAACTAGTAAGCATGTGTTCTATTAGATTTAGATAGGCCTACTGGGCTGACTTATGTTAACTAAGAGGCTCCAACCTATTAGAGTCTAATTAATTGCACGTAATTACTTATCGACTCACTCGCCACGGCGCCCCCCGGCGATACTTTGCATTACAAAATTAAGGGTGTAGATGCGAGCCCCAATAGTTTGTAGACAAGTCTGACGATGTGTCTTGTTTATCACTCAATTGGAGACAGTATCTCGAGACGGATGGGAGGGTGACAGGTGGTTCTTTGTACCCATCCCCCGACACTCCTTTTCAAGGTTTCACTAAATTTTGTTTTATATTCTTTCATTATAGACTGGTTTAAATTGCGTGCACTCCTAAGAGATCACAAGATTAGAGAATCAGCTCATCCATTTGTTAACTCTTTCTCTCCGAACTGACGATACCAACGTTGATTCCACTAGAATATGGTAAATAATTACGGAGAGAAAGAGTTAAGGCTTGTAAAAAGAGTTGATGCACGTCTGACACCAATATAAAATGAAGTAAACCGGTTGTTATCTTGACTTACAAAACCGAGAGGTCTCAAACTTCTAGAATTTCGAGAAGAGTGGTCGAGAGGCTAAGTGTGTTTGAAGTTGGCTTGCCTTGGCTACCTAGAAGGGGGCTCGAGGTTCGACACCCGACTCGGGCAGAGTTGTGTTTACTGAGCGCCTAAAGGCAGCACGGAAAACCAACTCCTAGACACCCTCCCCCCCCACAGGTCCACAAATGAGATTGGACCAAAGCGCTCTGAGCATGTTAAAACCAAGTAGCGCTATATAAAAGCTATAATAATAATGTTTAGGACTCTGGTGAATGTATCCAACTCTAATAGTTGCCTGATATAAGGAAAGGCGTTTGTCGTTGTGCTAGCCACACTACACCCTCGTTAACCATTGGTCAGAAGCAGACGAGCTTTACACCATCTGCCCTCATAGATCGCAAGGATCAAATGACGAAACTGTGTTTTCATTTGAATAGAGTTCAAGAAATCTTGTTTCCAACTTGTTGAGCAGGGTTGGCGTTGTGAGGAAGCCCCCAAAGACCAGCTCAACCTTGCAGGTGTATTAATTAACTTGATACGGAAATCATAATTAAGTTCAAAATTCTGTTTAAACAAAATCTAATTAATTCAATCTCATCAAGTTGTATCCCATCATGTCGTAATTACATCGTGTCTTAGTAATCTCATCATGGCGTAATATTATCTTATATAATACAGACGTTACTTCAAATAAAGAAGACGACTACGTCCTACGCGTCATGCATTTAGTCATGCATTTAGTCATGCATATTAACCAATGACCTAAATTCTGCAAGTCATTGGCTTTTCTAGTTACCTCAGGCAACCCATCCCATGCTCTCATAGCACTCGGGAAGAAGAAGTATTTGTATATATCAGTCCTAGTATATTATTTTTGTGTGTTTCTGAGTATTTTATTTATAAGACTTTGTTTTTGTATTTGAAGATTATGGTTCAGTGTTTTATATATAATTTCTACTTTACTTTTGAGTCTTCTATCCTGAAGGCTTTCTAAATTTAGTGATTTTACTAAAGGTGTTACTCTAGTCAAATGTGAATATTCGTTTGTTATGAATCTCACCTGCTCTATTTTGTACCTGTTCTAGTTTCTTAATGTTCTCTTGAGGGGTCCCAGACAGAGGATGCATATTCTAGTCCAGGGGTGGGCAACTTACGGCCCGCGGGCCACATGCGGCCCGCCGAAGTGTTTTATGCGGCCCGCGAAAGCCTAAATAAATCATTATAAATATCTTCAGAAATTATTGAAACTTTTGATTCTTATCACTTGTAATGAAGAGGCTAAAGAAACATTGTCTCTAAACGTCTTTCTAAAGAGTTTTATTTAAAAAAAAAAGAATATTATATTTAATAGCAATACTATATAAATTCAGTAAAAGACATAAGCACTGTCCAATATTTATTCAATGCTATGGAGAATTGTGTTGAAAGAGTTGGGTTGGCTTGTACAAGATGGCAAGGGTAACAACTGATGGAGCTTTGACTGAGAAAAACAACATTTTTAATAAAATAAAGAAAATATCCAAACCATAAACTAGTAACTGGAAAGTTTATACAAGGCTACATTAAAATTAAAACTATTTAGTCTATTTAGAAATATTACAATTCCTACAATGCTTAGGGACCGTCCCTGGGCGTAGTCATATTATGCAGCTGCTAAGGTCCATAGTTGTTAAAGGGCTACAGGAACCACAGCTTTTTGTACAGATAAGGAATAATGAGACTTGTACTCAATGTTATTGTTCGAAGTACACTAGGTCTTAAATAAATTGCAAAATTTTAGTTTTTTTTTTATTTGGTATATTCTTATTTTATTCGGCGCCACCAAATTGACTTAGTCTATGGCCTCCAATTATCCAAGGCCGGTCCCGACTGGCAGTTCCGAAAAGTATGTGAAGATTTGGAAAGAAAACATTCTGATGTATGGTAACGCAGTTGTATTCACTGGCTAATCATAAGATCAATATAGAATGTAAAGGAAGAAATTGTTAGGTTCCTTGATGGACATTAACTGTGCCCCTTTCCTAAAATTACTAATGAAGAGTTGAAGACAGACTTCATGTTTATCATCGGAAGCATTGTAATTTGTTGTTTGCACATAACATGTATGTGCATCCTAAATCTTTTCATATATATATATATATGTGTGTGTTTGTGTGTGTATGCGGCCCGCCTAGTCCCCAAATTTCATTAATGCGGCCCTCGGTTGAAAAAGGTTGCCCACCCCTGTTCTAGTCTCATCATGTTATCTCATTTTTAGAGACAAATATTTACTGGCCATTAATTTCATATGTAGTGATGCACAAAACGTAACGTTAAATTACGAGATGTTGTAGATCTAAATATTTCTCGACTCTCCCTGAAGTGTACTGAGTCTGACCATACACTATTCAGACATGGCTCTGTGTTCAGCAACTCTTGCATCAGCCCTTTCCTCTCAAGTATACACTCACATACCGTGAAGCTTTCTCAAAGTTAAGTCATCTAACACACACATACACACACTCAAAAACACCAATACACTTTGCACACATAACCAACATAACCACGCACACACCAACACATAGGCCTACACACTTAAGACTCCGTGGTTTTGAAAGATACTTGATCTATTGATCATCTTTAGCATGTCGTCTGCTTCTAGTTTTGACCGCCAGTCATTAAGAAGTGCACATTTAGGAAGTGCAGGCGCATCGTGGGGGGGGGGGGGGTAGGTCGAAGTCTAAAAAAGTATGTGTTAGGGGTGGGGGGTCACTCGTGTTTCAAAAAGTTGACCTTGTCGTCTGCCAAAGTATCGACTACCATTGGTTGATGGGAAGCTGATCACGTGGGGTCTAGACGAAGCTGTTGCATTTTCCCCCCTTTGTGTTTTGAGAAACAGTTATTAAATGAATGGATCGACAGGTCATCATACTTCAGATTGTTCTGGCATCACCTGGCATGTAAAGGGGGCCAACTCAAAACTTGACTCAGTCCAAGCTCATACAGCATTGAACACAATACAGAACATTTATGGACAAACAAGATAGCTAGATTAAAACGCTAATTTTACAGATCATTATATATGTATGGGAGAAGTATCTAAAAGGTCATGATCTTCTTGACCTCTCATGGTACCACGTAGTTACCAATCGCTTAGGTCAAGTCGGGACACTAGAAACCGATCACTTCGACCAGAACCTTTGTAGCTGTGTTCTTTGGGCCTTGGATGTGTGTCCGCAGCTTTTGTGAGAGCTCTCCAACTAAGGAGTATAGGATAAGTAAAAAAAATGATTAAATAATAATAATGAAACATTTTTCCCTTTATTATATAGTATTTCATTCTAGCTATAGTAGGTTTCTCTATAGATATAATCTTTATATTACAAAACTAACCCACGAGTGTTCCCCTCTAACACCCTCGTAATAAGCCTCACACAAGATGGCGCAAACAAAAAAGAAAAACAGAGATCAGACAAATAAGACCAGGACAGACCATGGAGTAAAAAAAAAAGGAAAGTCTAATTCTTAAATCAATTCAGCATGAAAAGATTTAGATCTGACTAGCCAATGAATGAAAGGGAAAGTTAAAAAGTAATCTCCCGAACAAACAAAACAAAAAAAATGGAAATAACGAAACAAAACCAAAACTGAATTTTCAGATATAAAATATAAAAAAAAACGCAGAAGTCCAAAAAAAAAAAAAAGTCTTGATTAAATGAAAATGTTGATTGTTGACCGTAAAGATCACAGCGAAATATTAGTTAACAATCGCATAAACTTTCCCGCCAAATCACAACCTGGTGAAGGTAGGCCATGCTCTGAAACTTGGAAAGGAAACTAAACTTACTATCTAAATATTCTAAAATAATCACCTTCACCTGTAATTATATCCTTTGGACCGTTGTGGCACTAAAAATATAGACAGTCTTTTGTCAGCATTGCAGTTTCACTTTAATGTTTTCCCCTACCAACAGATTCAGTTTCCAAAACTGTGATCGTCTGCTGTGTAGGTCTACCGTTCCCATCAAGCAGTTTCTGTCCCAGCTAGCAAGACTTCCGGTGATTACTAAGTTCAATGATGGAATACACGTATTGATGACAAATGTCAAATGATGACAAAAAAAAAAGTCAGATGAAGACATAAGTCCAATTATTTAAAAAACTAGATGAGTACAAAAGTCCAATTGTTAAACAACTAAAACAAGTCAGATGAGGACAAAAGTCCAATTATTAAAAAAAACTAGATGAGTACAAAAGTCCAATTATTAAACAAGTCGATGAGGACATAAGTCCAATTATTAAAAAAGCCTAATGAAGACAAAAGTCCAATTATTAAAAAACCTAGATGAGGACAAATTCCAATTATTAAAAAGCAATATGAAGACAAAAGTCCAATTACTAAAAATACCTTATGAGGACAAAAGTCCAATTATTTTAAAAGCCTGATGGTGACACAAGTCCAATTATTTTAAAAAGCCAGATGAAGACAAAAATCCAATTATTAAAAAAGCCAGATGAAGACAAAAGTCCAATTATTTAAGGGTCCAATGAGGACATAAGTCCAACGTATTTCAGGTACTCTTTAGAGATGAGTGTTGTTGATATCGGTCGTTGCTTCATAGCACCGCTGGTAGACAACTAAACCGTTGTAGGCTTAATGTATCTTAACTAATAAAACTTTATCTCGTATAACTTCCTTATGTGAACAAACTAAATAGAACTTTATTTATAATATAGATATATAAATATAATATGTTTATATATATAATTTAATATATTTATAATAAAATAAGTATATTTCGACTATAGCCTTATTCCGGGCGTCAATTTCAAAACACATATAATTATATTTAAACGATTCTTTAGAGACAAACATGTAGTCTTGATAACTTCTTTTCGACTACACTTTCTCCCGTTTTGATACGGATAGTTTTTTAAACTTTCTTTTATCGATTACTTCATCAGACTCCTTCTTCCCCCCCCCCCCTCCATTCACATCATAAATTGCCGCTGCTCGTCCGTTAAACTCACATGATCGTGTCGTTTTTTTTTAAAGCCCCACCCCCCGACCCACCCATCAATACTGCTCTCTCCCGAGACCTCCACGTACCCCTAGTATTTTTTTTTTGTTTTTTTTACCCTTACGTTATCCTTTATCCTTCACTCTCGTTCTATCCTTCCTTCAACACATCCTCACTAAATAATCTTCGACTTTAAACTTTTTTCTTTTTAATTTTTTTTTCCCTCTTCTTTACTTTGCCATTGTCTTTCACTGAAAACTTTTAAGGGAGTGAATATTGATTCCTCCCGGGCCGATAATCGATGCCAACCACCTGTTTCCGAGCAGACGATAGAGTTATTTCCCTTGCACTACTGCTTCGATCGAGCGCGCCTGCCCTTGCGGCGCGCGAAGGGGAGTTTGACTATCGTCTGCAATACCCTTCCCCAATTTTTTTTAATTTTCTTCCTTTCGGTTTAAATTTCGCTTTTAAGATATTCATATTTTTTAGCTAAAGATATGAATTTTTATTCCCTGGCTACACATGTCTCTTTTCTTTTTTTAATCCGTCAACCTTCTGTGTCTTCTCCCGTCACGACACTGCAGCCCTTGAAAATGAAAGCAAGTTAGGTAACAGATGTTGGGCGGGAAAATTTGTATGTAGCAGACGAGATTTATAGCTTTCACTTTCTCTTCTATTTTTAAAAAAATAAAATCGATGTTTAATTTTAAATGGAGTGAGTAAGTTCTATCTCAGGAGTTGGTTGTCTTAGACTGTACAGTGGTTCTCAACCTGTGGTCGCGACCCCCTTTGGGGGTCGATTGACGATTTGCCAGGGTCGCCTAAGACCATTGAAAATATGGATTGTTAATGTCTACTCTTCTATTTCTGTATGTGGGGGGGGGGGGGGTTGAAGTAGAGTGGGGGATTGTAAAAAGGGGTCGCCGAGCTTAAAAAGGTTGAGAACCGCTTTCTTTGCGCATTTTTATCATATATTATATTGTGATAATGTAAAATTAAAATGTACATAAACTTGTCAAACATCTTTTTTTTTTGTTGTTGTTTTCTGAATTCTGAATTTCTGAAACTCAAAGTTAACCATTCATACATTACAATAACTAATTAGTCACGTATCAATCACTTATCTCACTACTGCTACCGCACAAATAAAAAAAGCATTTCAAATTGTTTAGCTTTCATTTTGTCACAGTCGGAAATACAAAAAAGTACACTGTTGTTAGCATGTTTATTGTTTCCATTCTTATAAGTCTGACATTCAACTTTTTATTGCACCGCTCGACGGAATTAAGGACGGAAAAAAAAAATTTCGTTTTTTTAATTTCATCCCACTTTTTTTTCCCTTTTTCATAAAAAGATGTTAACACCAATGGTTTTCCAGAAATCGAATAGGCGTCTAAGAAAACTGGGTCGCGTGATCTCTATGATCAAGTTTGTTGCCAGGGTGATACACTTCCAGGATGAGCAGAAAACTCTAAATTTTGAAAGTCCAAATTTGTTTGACTAAATTCTTCTTTCAACTTGCCGGCATGGATGTATGGAACATAAAAACTAGCAGAAGGCGGGAACTAAACAGCAACCTGCTGGTTAACTGGTGAGAAGTTTTATGTTTGTTTCATGAATCATAATCCTGTTTTTTCTTTTACTTTATATTTTTATTTTATTTCTTGCTGGGGGAAATAAAAAGGCTTTGGGAAACGTTTATGGTACTAGTAGAAATAAGATGTAATAAACTGCTGCTAGACCTACATTTTTGTTTTGTTTTATTATTTTTATGGGAAAATAAAAATTAGAAATAAACAAAAAAAAAAAACAACTACCGCAGCCTCAATTATGATCACGTGGTCTCAGCTATGATCACGTGGTCTCAACTATGATCACGCGGTCTCAGCTATGATCACGGGGTCTCAGTTATGATCACGTGGTTTCAGCTATGATCACGGGGTCTCAGTTATGATCACGTGGTCTCAACTATGATCACGCGGTCTCAGCTATGATCACGGGGTCTCAGCTATGATCACGTGGTCTCAACTATGATCACGCGGTCTCAGCTATGATCACGGGGTCTCAGTTATGATCACGTGGTTTCAGCTATGATCGCGTGGTCTCAGCTATAATCGCGTGGTCTCAGCTATGATCACGTGGTCTCAACTATGATCACGTGCTCTGTAAGAGACTGATGTTGAGTCTAACTACTCAGTACCTAATGTTGTGTGTCAATATTACTTAGAGTTCAGAGAATTGTTTATGTCTCTGTTTCAATATCTTTAAATGTACGCTGGCCTATACATTTTTAGACCCCTTTAGATCCGACAGGGCCAAATTAAATATTTTTTTCTTTCTTCAATTAGACTAAAACATACATGGTGTTACCACATGTTTATTTTTGTGATTGACTAGCAGAGTCTGTAGCAGGACGTGGAGCTTGTGTTTCAGATTGCCCACAAGCAGCCCATGGTTAAATCCTTAGCAGTCTTGTCCTACAAGCATGTCATATAGCAGGTTTCATCTGTTTCACCATGTGGTCTCTGGACACTCTCTCTAATCTGGACCAGGCTGGCCGAGATCTTTAAGACCAAGATCTGAGTTTAAAAAAACCTATTTACCCAGAACCAGGGTGCAAGGAGAGAAAAACAATAAGAGATGAAAATCAACAGATAAGACCACACAGGGCCGGTCCTAGCAATTGCGGGGCCCTATGCGAAACTGATTGCGCGGGGCCTATAGTCTGGGTGGGAATAAGGATAATAAGTGAAAATTAAGATTTTGTATTAGAAAATAAATTTGGCTTTCATTTTTTTTTCATCGTTTTCTAAGTACAAAATTGCGATCAAGTTAGCTTTATTTTACGAATCTTGCAACCTATGGCTTATTTAGGCTATATGCTAGTGACTATACAAATAAATAAGGTATGGGAACGTCCTGTTACGGTGAATATTCGCCCGATTATTCCATTTTATTACATTAAAGCTGACAATACCTTTTTTCTTTTCTCGCGCGTAGGATGGTTGTTTCGGCAATGAATGACACCCACAAATGATAATTTTGTCTATTTTTCATGAGATTTTTATAAGTTTTAAGATTTTAATAAGTACAGGACATTTCCAGGAAATTTTCGTATATATTTTGGAATTAATAATTACACATAGAATTAGCGCGGGGCCTATGAAAGCGCGGGGCCCACTGCGACCGCATAGGTTGCAGTGGCCTAAGACCGGCCCTGAGACCACACACACACACCCACACACACAAACAAATAAACAAACAAACAAAATCTTGCAACCTTCTTCAATGTGCAAATAAGCAAGGCATAAATTAATAAAATATTATCTTTTTAAAAGACTATACCTCGTTTACAAGCGTTATAGAGCGAATGTTTTTGTTTGAATAACTGATGAATATTGGATTGAAAACACCCACAACAAAAACTAAAACATTTAAAACGAAGAAAGTAATTATATAAATAAAACTTTTCAGTTGTCTGTATATACATCGGTCTATCTATAGGCCTATCTTTCTATCTAATGTTCGAGCGGTTTGCACGATGGACTGTCGTATCGATTTACCTATAGTCCCGGGTTCAAACCCTGCCCGCTCCCATCCCACGTCGTCCTGCGGGAGGTTTGGACTAGGAAATAACTATCTTCAACTCTGAAGGAATTTCCGAAACATGTAAAACATTTTACAAAACATTTTACAAACACACTATCATTAAATTCGTACATTCTATAAATATATAGATATATAGGTTAGGTATATATATATATATATAAATAAATATGTATAAATAATGTCGGGTATAACACTTAACTCTAGAGACGTGCTGATTTTGGCTGTTTCCTGTCCAACAATTCTTCGGCTTGAACTCTCGGGTTCCTGGCTGATCCTGGGTAAAATTGTGGTATTTCACTGGCCCTATTGACGGCATCAGTGCAGTCCAATTGTGGCCATTGTCTCCGTGTGATTGGGGATATTATTAGAACAGTGGTTGGTCCATTAGAACAGGAAGTGCCTGAATTTACCCAGGGTTCTCCCGCGCGTGTGACTTTGCCCAGTCCTCGGTTGCTAGCGACGCTGACTAGGTGTTGTGCGGAGAACAATGGGTGGCATCCAAGGGCCCCGGGGCCACTCCTTTGTATTGTTTTTTTTTCTACCTGTGTGTTGTAGGTGAGTGTGAGAGTCTGTGTGAGCGCTCCTCTGAACTGGAGGTGAGCAGGAAGATTTCAAAGCACATATTTATCTTCTATTACTGTGGCGTAGGGGGAACACCTGAGGTCCCCATTTTGTCTCCGAGTCAGCCACAGAGTCTGGAACGGCAGTGGCACCCCGCCCCCTTCGTCATCTGAGCAACTAAAGACCAAAAACAAAAACTCCATTGAAGACTGTTATAAAGGTCGCTATTTAATTTTTTTTACTCTGGAAGGAGAGAGAGGGACGCAGCAACGAGACAGAAACAAAGAGAGACGTAAAGTTACAGACAAGCTGAAAATAAAGATAGATAAAAGAGAGAGAGACAGAAAAAGAGAGAGAAAAAGAAATAGAGAGAGAGACGCGGCAATGAGACAGAGAAACAAAGAGACAGAGAAAGAGAGACAGAAAGAGAGACAGAAAAAGAGAGA